>JAPQWV010001219.1:0-106151 GCA_027422505.1 Craterostigma plantagineum | reverse complement strand
ATTTTCTCAAAGAAAGGCACCTCCCTAATACGCTCTCGATTTCTTCGTACATATCGTGACTGGGAATGATTCTCCATTCGAACATTAACGGCACTGAACGGAGAACTTCAGCTTTTAACGGGCTTTGCTGGAGAGCATAAATGGAAGTTTTCAATTGCCTAATATGATTATCTATAGGAACAAAGAGCAATGGCTGACAAGTATGGTAATAAACAAAAAAGAATTGATCATCATGGGTCATAGACCTCAACAATAGCTAAGAATTGATCAAGACAGTCAATATACTGTCACACACAGTGCATAAAAGCATAGCAGAATGAAACGACGTGCAGATAGAGAAGAAGGTTGGGGTGTAACATGTAAAATTAGGTTCATTGTAGCTTCATTTGCTTGAGGAAGAAAATAAGTACCTTTCTACAGAAAAATAAAAGAAAAAATGAGTTTTGTTCAAGAGAGTGTGCATAATTTGCAAAGAAAACCTTCCCTCTTCCTAACTGTCCCTAAAAAATAAGAAAACAATCAACAAATTCCACTAATATGTAACAATAGAACGCAATTGAAACAAAAAAAGAAAAAATCTATTCCATAAAATGCAACACTAATGAACAGCTACATGAAGTTTCTTCGACATAAATTACGAAGTTTCATAGCAGTTAACAAAAGAATTCAAAGTCTTAACCGATATTTTATCTATTCAAACGATCATAAGTTTTTCACACCACCCATAAGAAAAGTCTGTAATAAACCCACTTCATTGGTGAGCCAAAAACCACTAACCTTTTTTATTGAACATTTTCAGTAAAACTTCCTTTCGTTGTGGAAGAGTTGAAACACTTTCAGGACATGTTGGGTGATCATCATCATTAGTCGAAGTCCTCGATCCATTAGCTTTCTCCAGTCCTTTAGCTATGCAAGCGAAACATAAGAGTAATAGTACTATATCAACGATTGTGCAAAAAATGTAAATTGATAACGATGTGTCTGTCTGTCCTTTCAGATAATGCGACAAACGAAAAAAAGTTCAAAAGTCACCTTCTTCAATAGGTTCAGCAGATTGTTGAATCTCCTCCTCATCAGAAGGAGGATTTACAGCAGCAGCATTAGAGTCTCTTTGTTGGAAAGGCATTGGAATTTTGAAGAAAACTTTGCCAAGTTTATGCCTTCTCTGTGCTGAGGGTTTCATTCAAGTACCTTGAATGAAAGCATCATGTCTTGTAAGTAAACTAATAACTTGCTGCAGAAAATGATCGAAAAGTCGCCAAAGAGATTAACCGATTATTTATACCTTCGTATCTCAGCCTTAGACCTAAACATTTTGCCCCACGGAGCGTAATAGTACCTGTAGATGTAGAGTCAGTTAAAAGAACATCCATCCCATTAATTGCATTAAAAAAAAAAAACTCTCTGCCATCCAATTAAGCAATGGCCAATAATAAAGCTTTTACATATAAAAGCACATTAACACTGTGTTTGGGTTGAAAAAAGTAGTGTGTGGAAAAAAATGGGAGAAAAAAACAGTGTTCAGTAAGTTTTTCTTTCGTTTTCCTCACCTTATGTGAAGTAATTAGTCTTCCTTAGTTTTAAGTACAAACTAAAACAAGATTTTCCTTTTCTTTCCTTACCATTACTTCCATCAACCAAACATGAAATCTAGTTTCCTTTTCCCTTTCATTTTTCTTTCCCAACTAATTTCCACAAACCAAATGCACCATAGAAACTTAGTTTTACTTAGTTTTTTAAGTATTAACTTAAACTAGATTTTCTTTTCTCTCCTTACCTTACTTCTATCAACCAATTCGAAAAGTTGTCAAAGCATCAATAATGTGTAAATAATGATAACTTGCAGGCTGATAATGATCGAAAATAGTCAAGAGATTAACTATATTATTGTTATACCTGCGTATATCCGTCTTTGATCTCAACCTTTGTCGTCCAGGAGGCGAGTAATAGTACTGCGGAGAGTCAAAATAATATCCCCATTCGTATAAAACTACGCTTTTTCCCTTCAACTTTCTGCCATCGACTTGACCAATAACATTAAAAAACTGCAGTTCGAAAAATAAAATATAAAAGGGGGTTCAATCGATATTCACACGTTGCTAATTTGGGCTCGTTATGTCTTTGAATATCAGACGTCGTACATTGGGCGTGTCGATGATAAGATAAGTCCCATCGTGTTCGATATCAGTCACGACTGTACAGGACATTTCGAGCTTCCATTCCCTTCTGTTTTCGCAAAAGAAAGGCACCTCCTTAATATGCTCTCGTATTTCTTCGTACTTATCCTGCGGGAATGATTCTCCAACTTTGAGCATCTACGGCACTGAACGACGAACTCCATAGCTGTTCATTGGCTTTGCTGTAGAGCAAAACCATAAAGTTTTTCAATGCCTAATATAGGAACAAAGAGAAATGGTTGACAAGGTATGGTGATAAACACAAAAGAATTGACCATCATTGGGTTATAAACCTTAACAACTAGGTTAGCGGCCAAACTAAAACTAACTCACCATCATACACAGGCATAAAAGCATAGCATATTAGATACGATGTGCTGATAGAGAAGAAATGGGGGTGTAACATGTAAAAATTAGTTTCATTGTAGTGCCTTTTTACGAAGAAATAAAAGAAAAAATGAGTTTGTTCAAGAGAGGGTGCATAATTTGCCAAATGAAACCTGCATTCTTCCTAACGTTCCCGAAAAATAGAAAAAACATCGACAAATTCCACTAACGTGTAAAAAAAAAGAACATAGTTAAACAAAAAAGAGAACGTGGAAAATCATCCCCAGGATTGTATGACCATTTACAATCCATTTATCTTTGCATATCAAAAAACACGATAATTAGTTACGATGTCAAAGCATAATCAAATGCAATCAAGTCATCGTCTTCATTGTGGAAATAACACTAGCTTTGAGTTTGACAATGTTTAAGCTCTCAATTTCTCAGAACCATATGTGTTATCTATATGACAAGGGCCAAATCTTGTAAAGGACATCATACACTCGGTTTCAGTGGGTATTTGAAGAATTTCATACCTAAAATTAATCAAATCAGTAATCTGAAAAACTACAGAAGAAAAGATAAGGATTATTACCTAGATGAAGCTCCGTGCCAATACCGATAACGAGCTCATAACCCTAGTCGACGAGATCGATTCAATTCATATCATGATCATCTTGAAAATGATATTGATTTTGTTTTTTTATTCAAGGACGCCTGAACGATTGGGGTACGAGATTGAAGACTAATGAATCGTGGATATTCAAGTGATGACGACGGTGCGAAGAAGATGATTCTCCACCGCCAAAGAATAGAAAGGCGAGAGATTGAAGTGAGATTGAGATGCTTAATGTGTCTGAGGAACTTTAACAGTTTTCCCGCTCCGATTTATTACATTGTCTTTGATGATTTCTTCAACATTCCCAATACAAGGAAGAAGAACGTTGAGCACATAGAGCATCGAAGATGTGAATAAATAGTTTCTGTTTAACGTTTTTCTAGGGAAAAATAAGGAGGCCCAGTAGTCTAGCCTTGTTCTTCTCTTTGATTCCTTATCATATAACTATTTTTTTCTATTTCGTGTTAAGGTGGTAATTTATTTACAATTTTTCTTTATTTTCAAGAATCAGTTTTATTTCTATTTTCTCGCTTTTTTTTAATGCAAAGTTTGGACCCAATGTTTTGTCAGATATTAAAATATTAGGCACATGGGTTGAATGGTTCAAAGTTGCAAATCAACGTGGGAAATGAAGAATTCATGCGATGGGTGCTGAAGATTTTCCTTGGTTCACATGTGGCATCTTGCCTATAAATTTCAGGTGCTCGACCAGTACAAAATGTATCCCATATAAGAAATCCAAAGAGGATCAGGTGAGGGAAGAAAAATAGAGGGAAAATAATAGAGAGTTTGTCGGGTATTTCTCCGACTATAAAGAGAGATATGAGGGTTTTCTCCTTTATAGATGAGAGGTTGTAACTCCTATATTTCACCTATAGTGGATTCTTCTTCCTTGCCGTGGTTTTACCCCGATTTGTTTGGGTGTTTTCCACGTTAAATCCGGTGTCCACTATTATCTTTAATTATCAAATACTAGCCGCAATATTATTCGACCGGGTCCGCTTGCCACGCCAACAATTGGTATCATAGCCTAGCCTGGGTTTTATATATTTATTATAGTATGCTCTGTGGTTGCCATTAACGTGGACCCTCCACATCAGAAAATAATAAATATATACTGCCCTTATTACGGGACGAAAAAGCCGGGACGAGTTCAATAATTATCTGCTGCAACCCCGTCGGAGGTATCGCTCACGACTGAGCAGAAATTATGGCGGACCAAATTGATATCGAAAAGTTCAACGGGAGAAACTTTCACTGTGGAAATTAAAGATAAAGGCGATCTTGAGGAAGGACGGCTGTCTGGAGGCTATCGATGGAAAACCAGCACGCTGACAGACGAAAAAAAAAATGAGGACAAATAATGGAGGAGAATATACTGGTCGGAATTTTGATAGCTTTTGTAAAGAGAATGCATCAAAAGGCACTGTACCACGGCGTATACTCCACAACAGAAATGGAGTGGCAGAGCGGATGAATAGGACTCTTGTTGGACGAGGACAAGAGCCATGTTGGGAGCTGAGGACCGGATAAATCATACTGGACAGAAGCAAATCAACACCGCCTGCTACATGATCAACGGTCGTCGTCAACGACAATGATCAGAAGACGCCGATGGAGATGTGGACCGAAAGCCAGCGGATTATTCCAAACTCCATGTATTTGGAAGTCTTGGTACATGATGGTACAACGCCCAAGAAACTACGAAGCTGGATCCGAAGTCCAGGAAGTGTTTGTTCTTGGGGTATGCTGATGGTGTGAAGGGGTATCGCATGTGGATCCCACTGCCCACAAGGTTGTATCAGCAGGGAGGTATCTTTTTAGAAGATAAAATAATCGGAGGAAATGATAGCACTACAAAGGAAGTTCAGAGACTACGACCATTCAGGTGAAAGGGAAGTCTGTCGAACAAGATTCTTCTGAAGCAGCACCAGAGCGCTTTCGTGAACGACTGGTGAATTAAAGGCTACGCTCAGAAGAAGGCATCGACTTCAGCGAGATATTCTCACATGTGGTTCGATTGACGACTGTTCGGATACTCCTGGGATGATGTGCTACATTCGACCTACATCTAGAGCAACTAGATGTGAAGATGGCTTTTCTTCATAGAGATCTTGAAGAAGAGATTTATATGCTCCAGTCGGAAGGTCTTGAAGATAAAGAAAAATGGAACTTGGTTTGCAGGTTGAACAAATCTCTATACGGTCTCAAACAGGCGCCGATGTGTTGGTATAAGAGATTTGATTCCTTCATCAGAGCCTTGGATACAACAGATTGAATACAGACCCTTGTGCATATTTCAAGAGGTTTGGTGAAAGTGATTTTATCATATTACTGTTGTATGTAGACGACATGTTGGTAACAAAGATCGTGTTGAAGAACTCAAGGCACAGTTGGCTAGGGAATTTGAAATGAAGGACTTGGGACCAGCAAACAGATTCTAGGGTTGCAAATTTACCGAGACAGAAATAACAAGAAGATTTGGCTCTCCCAGAAGAATTATCTGAGGAAGGTCTTGCGACGCTACAATATGCAAGAAGGTAAGCCAATTTCTAACCAACTTCATGTTAATTTCAAGTTATCCTCCAGGAGTCCCTAGCAGCGAAGAGGGAAGGATGGAGATGTCTCGAGTACCGTATGCGTCAGCGGGGAAGTCTTATGTTCGCGATGATTTGTACACGACCAGACATTGCACATGCAGTGGGAGTAGTAAGTCGGTACATGGCGAATCGGGTAAAGAGCATTGGAGCACGGTGAAGAGGATCTATTATATAGAGGAACTCATATGTTGCATTATGTTACGGGGAGCAGGCTTTACTGTCAGAGAGAACGTTGACTCTGATAAGTCGTTGGTGTCGTTCCTCAAGTGGCCTAGCGAAGACGTAAGCAACATGAATGGCAAGGGGAGAAAGAATGGTGTGAAGATCTGATGATCCTCAATCAAATCTTCAAGTGGGAGATTGTCGACATATTAAAATATTAGGCACATGGGTTTGAATGGTTCAAAGTTGCAATCAACGTGGGAAATGAAGAATTCATGCGATGGTGTGCTGAAGATTTTCCTTGGTTCACATGTGGCATCTTTGCCTATAAATTCAGGTGCTCGACCAGACAAAATGTATCCCATATAAGAAATCCAAAGAGGGATCAGTGTGAGGGAAGAAAATAGAGGGAAAATAATAGAGAGTTTGTCGGGTATTTCTCCGACTATAAAGAGAGATATTGAGGGTTTTCTCCTTTATAGATTGAGAGGTTGTAACTCCTATATTTCCCCTATAGTGGATTCTTCTTCTTGCCCGTGGTTTTTACCCGATTTGTTTGGGGGATTTCCACGTTAAATCTCGGTGTCCACTATTTATCTTTAATTATCAAATACTAGCCGCATATTATTCGACCGGGTCCGCTGCCACGCCAACATGTTTGTTATTGAAAAAAGTTC
This sequence comes from Craterostigma plantagineum, assembly GCA_027422505.1. NCBI lineage: Eukaryota > Viridiplantae > Streptophyta > Magnoliopsida > Lamiales > Linderniaceae > Craterostigma > Craterostigma plantagineum. The sequence continues at coordinate 99,589 of JAPQWV010001219.1, read as the reverse complement.
AGTTATTCAGTTTGCAAATGTTATGGTGAATTTAGTTTTTGCGGCGATCGGGGGAATTATACGTGACAAGTTTAATTAGAGTTGTCGACCGGACTGTCAAAAGTATAGTAGATTAATTTCATGTGGCATTTTACTAAATAAGAAAAATCAGAAGAGTTCACAATAATCAATGGCAGTACAAATCATGTTGCATCTTTGTTTCCATGCCTTAGAGATAACCTGCTTGGATAGAGATAACATGCTTACTAAGACCATCTCAAACGAAAATTCATTATTCAAATTCAAACTCAAAATGTAGTAATTCTTCAAACGGTCAAATCTTTCTCAAAACTCAACGGATCATTCCTTGATTATTATCTTCTATTCGATTTTTAATATTACCCATAAAATTTACAACTTACAAATTAGACTACACTATTATATGAAATTCGATTGACTAAAATAATGTCATAAAAATTGATAATAAAATCAATATTCTTCTGATATAAAAAACATATATAAAATGTTATTAATAGAACGAGTCTTTTTATATATTTTTATTTATTGTTAATTTGTTATATGAGTATTATAATAATTAAAACAAAAAAGGGTATGTATTACAATTTTTAAAATATAAAACTCATTTTGAGATATAACACTCACAAACGCATAGCTGTGTTTAAAGCGGAAGAGGAATTTGCGGTATAGTTGAAGAACATGTAGTCCACTTTTTGAATTTTAAGGTACAATTGGAAATGTTCTAACGTCTTCAATCAGAAAAAAATAGAGTGAAACGCTACTCAAATGAACATCTATGTTGAAGCATCAGGAAAGCATCATGTTTTTGTAAGTAAATTAACAACTTGCTCCAGAATACACGTGATGAGAGCTCTTTCTTCCAAATTACTTTATTTCAGCGAAATTAGTACCACAATAATATTGACATAAACGGAAGAAAACCATTTTTGGTCCCCGATGTTTACTCTATGGGCGCTTTTGGTCCCGATGTTCTCAATTGCCACATTTAGTCCCTATGTTTCTTAATTTGAACCAAATTTGTCCATCAGTTAATTTAGACGGAATTGGTCAGTTAGCGACGGAAATAAAATTATTTTTTTTTAAAAAAATTATAAATTAACAAAAAAAAATAGGAAATAATTCCAAAAAGGAAAAAATTCAAAAATAGAGTAAAAAAAAAAAGAGAATATTATTAGTAAATTAAATAGAAAAATAAATAATAATAACAATAAATAATAAGCGAAAATTTAAAAATGATAAATATAAATTTAAGATTTTAAAAAGTAAAAAATAAAAATAAATTTATTATTACAATAGAGTAAAAATTAAATAATAAATTAATAATAAATTAGAATAATAAAATAAAAAATATTTTAATAAATAATTATATTTAATTTACTTTTGAAAATCTTACATTTATATTTATCATTTTAAATTTTAGTTTATTGTTTTATTTTTATTATTATTTATTTTTCTATATAATTTACTACTCTTTTGTTTTTAATTTTTACTCTATTTTGGAATTTTTTTCCTTTTAGGAATTTTTTCTCATTTTTTATGTTTAATTTATTATTTTTTATTTTTCCTTTAGTGACGGAAATTCCTTCGCAAATTCCGTCGCCAATTCCGTCTATATTAACGGATGGACCAATTTGGTTCAAATTAAGAAACATGAGGGACTAAATGTGGCAATTGAAAACATCGGGGACCAAAAGCGCCCATAGGGTAAACATCGGGGACCAAAAATAGTTTTCTCCCGACATAAACATAACAGGTCTTGAAAAACATTCTACAAACACCAAATCCGAGAATCATAAATAGTAAAGAGCAAAAGGGAAAAAAATAAAAGCAACATAAGTAACCATCGAAACCATAATTAATCCTACAACAGCCTCCTCTTTTTTGAGAAGCTAATCGAGGAGCTCTTGACGAGGAAGGTAATCCATAACCACGAATATGTCCGATGGAGTTTCGACGACTTTGTAGATGGGATGGACGAAAAGTCGGCGTATTTCGATATCTCTCTAACTGCATGCATTGAGGGATTGTTACGAATTAAGCTTTTTCCCACACTGAATATAATCAGAACTATGTGGAAAACACTTATTTATCAAGATGCTATCTTTTCACCATCATCAGTTGGTACCAATGATTTAAAAAGCATTGCGTGATCTGTCGCGTTTTAGTGCTGATTGCATAAGTAAAAGCGTAGCATATCGTGTGAGCTTTTCGGCAGATTACTTATAATAAATATATATATAATTATATAAGCAAATAATCAATTTGAAATGGTCTTTAATTACAAAATAAATATTAATGCAAAAATAACATTAAGATATTAATTATCACAAACAACTCAAAGACATAACTATAGACCAAACTGCAAAACTAATAGATGTCATTGAATACGAATGTTCAATTCTTATGTCTACTTTAATGAATAATTTAAAAAATGTTCACTTATTCATAAGCATTAGTTTTGCCCTTGGACTGCTAAAATTATAGTCAATTGAGTATATTAATAGCCTAGGTCGTAAAGAAAAAAAAAAAAAAACTGATATGCTATATGAGCAATTTTCGCGCGCTATTTTAGCTATACTCGCGCTATTTGCGCTTTTACTCAAAAAACTTGGCACTATTCAGGACAAAAGCTATTTTTACGCTTTAACGCGTTTTCTCGCTGAAACGCGCACTACGAAAGGCGTTATTTTACGAACACTGGTTGATACCAAGAAGGACCGACCCTTTTCTAACAGGATGAAACTCTGCGTTCATATTTTCAAAAATCACTTTATTAGGAAAAAAACAACGTGAATTACACCTTTCTTCCATGCCGAGGGACCTCCATTTCGGCGATTGGAATTTTAATCGCCACTTTGCGTCCCTCGAGAATGTGTTTCGTGAACTTGACCTTTGCAAAGGAACCTTGTTCGAGGATTTTTCCAAGCTTTTAGTTACTTAAGGGCGATTCAACTGTCCACCTTCGCCGACCATGTTTTCTGAAAACTTTTCCAAGGCATTGTTTGGTTCATTGATTAAGTATATATGATAACTCTACAACTAGGTACAATAGTTTGACTACAGTACGGTTGAAATCATTTGTCCCACATTCTGTTTCATTTCTGTCACACTTGTAAAAATTGATTCTTATGATTATAAAAAATACATGATATGGATATCAATAATAAATTGGATGTGTTTTTTTTTTTTTATTATCTTTATCATATAAATCACATGAAATAACATGATTGTTATTTCGTGGAATGTATATTAAAGTAATAAGTAAAAAAGAAACTTTGTCAACCACGTAGTTTAAAATTCAACGGATTTGATCATGGGACATAGAGGGGACATATTTTGGGGGATAGATAATTCATGCGGATTAATCACACCTCTAAGAGGATTACGATAAACTCACCAAGCAAACAAAAACGCATGTTAAATTATGCCCATTAGTTAGTTTTTAAACTCTTTTAAATATAAACTGGCCTACCGAACAAACCATGAGAAAAATAAATATACATCGGTGATCGACAAATCTCACAAAAAAGAAGTTATATTTTAACGAAATATGTAAACTATCGATAAACTTGCCGGTAATGGATGTCGGCAAGAAAAAATATATTGTTTACTTATACTGATATTTACTAATAATAATATCCTATATATACATTTTAAATATAGTTTTGGTGGTGTTGACACATGTCCCACAATAATAATATAATAAGAAAATATAATATTAAAAAAAAGTACCGATTATAAGCTTACTAATTAAAATACCCATTTATCTTAGCTTAATTGTTAGAAAACAAACTACTATAAATAGATAATAATTATATATCGTTAACTCCGTGCATTGCACGGGTAATACTAGTCTCCCCCTTTTATCTTTCTTCCAAACCCGTGCAGATTTAAAAGTTCCAAAACTCCCCCTGAAGGCAAAATCTACTCAACCACAAAAACATTAAAAGATGGTTAGAGTAGACGCAAACAGAATAGCGATTAAACTATTCAAAGTACTACGACAATAGTACATAGCCATAACAAGGTCTTAAGTTAAACGTCTGCACAATATAAACCGTTCATACGATGACGGCAAACCACATAGTCACACAAGCAGAATAACCAGATCAGCATGCACAAAATAACCATAAAGTCACGCATGTAAAAAGAAACGATCTTTAGGCGAATCTGCAAAATATAAATATCCGGCATGTAAGCAGGCACACATGTAAACATATCGGAGACGCAATCAGCATGCATATAGTAAAAACATTTCTCGACATGCAAAATCAGAGAAAAAAAATCAATTATGCATGCAAAAGAGAAAGAATCAGAGCTTCACTCTCAATGGAGTATGGAGTTTCCTTCTAACGCTTTCTCGACTGCTTCTCCTTCTTGGTCAGCTCCCCCTGTTTGTTCGGTTCCTTATTCTGCTCCCCCTGAACTTTCTTATCTCCCCCTTTTATCTGCACAACCTTCTCCCCCTTTTTGGGAAGAGAAGAGAAAAAAAACTCACAGAAACTTCTCTGTTAGCCAACTTGCAGATGTTGAGGTAAATGTGGGACTAACATTGGGTCAACATTCTGAGACTCAGAAACAAGTTAGTTCCCATAAAGAAATCAAAGATAAATCCAAAAGAAATGGAGATGAGAGTAATTCGGGGGCAGAGAGAAATGAGGTCGGGGTTGTGAATAAAAGATTCGATCAATCAAATCACTTCATATACGCATGTTTCAACGATTACAAATACCACACACCACTAACAGAAAATCGCAGATAGTGGAGAAAATGTGACTGAGAAAATAATCGTTGGACACATATTGAGTGCTAAATAGGTTCACAAACCGCCTAATTAAATCATGGAGCTAAAAATAGTATATTTCCAAACCAAACACGCGAGCACATAGGAGCAAATATGGAGTCTAAGTCACGATGAAGCTAAAAATAGTAAATTGACTCATTCTTCATGTGAGCATATAAAAGCAGTTCGAAGACTAAGTAATGCGAGTTAATAGGAGCACTTCGAATCATGATTCAACAAAGAAAGACCTAAATCAAAAGTCAAAGTAGAATCAAGAATACTCACCGATTGAGCGACGTTGATGAACACATAGAGACAAGTGTAAAGAGCTGTTCTTCGAGAGTTACTAATGCAATTCTGAGAGATAACTAAACTAGACACACAAGACTAACAAAAACAGTACTAAGACAGACACGAACAAAACGAAAGCACACAATGTAGCAATATCGAACTGACAGTCACACATGTTGCCCTAACATTTGACTCAACATTCTAATTCCGTAATCCTAGACTTTTCTGCTTAATTCTTCTCAAAATCAGTTCCCCTTATTTCTACCCTTTCACATCAAATATCCAACCGAATTTATGCACTGCCCTTATACTCCCTTGCCTCAAGGATCGGCTTTTTGTCGCATAGTATACATCGTCACCGCGAATGCCGTGTACCTAAGGAATTTTATTACGAGATCCTATATCTAGCAGAGAGTTTATAAGCATGCTAATCACAAAAAGGATGGTTTTTAGTCGCAAAGAGTACATCATCACAGCGAATGCCGTGTACTAGGGACGTATTACCAAGAGCCTATAAAAGAGGGGTCGGGTTCATTTAGGGACCAATCAAGAAGAATCAAGTCATTTCACAGGAAAACAGAACAGAATATTAAACCAAACATTAAAGCAGCAACTATCAAAATCGACATATGCTACGTTGATCAAATGTTGACCAACATTTAAACTAACATGTGCAAACCTATGGATTCTCAGGTCCGAGAACTTTCAGAATCCAATGCTTTCGTAAAAATGTCTGCTAACTGATCTTAGTGTCTATATGCTCAATGCGGACTAACTCTTTTTCAACCATATCTCTCAGAAAATGATGCCTAATATCTATATGCTTTGTACGAGAGTGTTGGATGGGATTCCTAGAAATGTTAATGGCACAAGGTTATCACAATACATAAGCACAGATTCGCACTCTAACCCATAGTCACATAACATGCTATTCAACCACAATAACTACGTGCAACAACACCCGCCGCAACATATTCGGACTCAGCAGTAGATAAAGACACACAAATTCTGTTTCTTACATACCATGCAACTAAGTTATTACCTAAGAGAGAAACAGCCACCACTTGTGCTCTTGCGGTCATCCTCGTCACCAGCCCAGTCAGCATCGCTATAGCCTACAAGACTCAAATTAGTATCTTTGGAGAAACATAATCCTAGGCTACAAGATCCACTCACATAACGAAGAATTCGTTTAACCGCATTCAGATGCGAAACCTTAGGTTCAGATTGATATCTAGCACATACGCAAACACTATACATGATATCAGGTCTACTCGCAGATAAGTACAACAAACTGCCTATCATAGATCGGTACAATGTTGGGTCATCATTCTGCCCAACATCGTCTTTACTTACTTTTTGAGCAGAACCCATGGGCGTTTTCATTACCTTTGCAGTGTCTAATCCAAATTTCTTGACTGTGTTCTTGGCATATTTCTCTTGGGACATAAAGATCCCGTCGCTGCTTTGCTTAATCTGCAAGCCTAGAAAGTACGTTAATTCGCCTATCATGGACATCTCAAAGGTAGTGTTCATTGCCTGCACAAACTGATCTAATAAAACTTGTGAGCTTGAACCAAAAACAATGTCATCAAATATACTTGAGCAATCATAATATCGGATCCGACCCTCTTAACAAAAAGAGTGCGATCCGCCTCACTCGAGTGAAACCAAACTCAAGCAAAAATGTTGCTAACCTTGCATACCAAGCTCGAGGCGCTTGCTTCAACCCGTACAATGCTTTCTGCAGCTTAAAGACATGGTTAGGATAATGGGGATCTTCGAACCTTTAGGCTGTTCGACATAGATTCCTATCAATATACCCATTCAAAAACGCACCCTAACATCCATTTGGTGCAATGTAATGTTAAGCCAACATGCTATAGCTAACAAAAGCCTAATCGATTCTAACCTAGCAACGGGAGCAAACGTCTCATCAAGTCTATACCTTCTACTTGCGTGTAACCCTGAGCTACTAAACGTGCCTTGTTTCTAACAACCCTACCAAGTTCATCAGATTTATTCTTAAATATCCACTTAGTGCCTATGACATTAATGTCCTTCGGCCGTGGCACTAATGTCCAAACTTGGTTTTTCTCGAACTGCAAGAGTTCCTCTTGCATTGCGTTTATCCAAACATTATCCTTGAGAGCTTCAAGGACATTCTTGGTTCTATCTCAGAAACAAAGCAGATAAAACGTACCTCGGCGTATAGCGAATTCATAACAGCATTTCTTACCATAGACTTATAGTCCTTTCGTGGTTGTCTCTTGTCTTCCTTCCTTCGTTCACATTTCCAATTATGAGATCAGTAGGATGATCTTTCTGAACCTTAGCTGGTGGATCACGTCGGACTTCACTGGACCAGCCTCTTCGTTCTGTTCTGGCTCAGATGTTGAGTCCAATGTTGGCTCAACATTGTCACCGCAGGCTCCTCTGATTCGTTACTCGCTTGTATAACATCTGCAATATCAACTTGAGGAGGCATGTTACTAAGATACAGTAGCATCATCAAACACAACGTTCACTGATTCTTGAACAGATTTCAACGCAAGTTGTAAACACGATAGGCACGAGTTAGACGAGTATCCTAGGAATATGCATTTGTCACTCTTCGAATCAAACTTAGTCAAATATTCACGGTCAATTAAGCATGTAACAAAAACATCCAAAGACATGAAATATTTAACCGTAGGCTTCTTACCATTTAATAATTCATACGGGGTTTCTTTGTACCATGCCTAAAAAATACACGATTCGAAATGTGACATGCTGTATGTAAAGCTTCAGCCCAAAAACGTTTAGACACATTCTTAGATAGTAGCATAACCCTAGCATTTCTTGTAACGTCCTATTCTTCCTTTCGGCAACCCCATTTTGTTGGGTGTCTTAGGAGACGAATACTCATGCACAATGCCCTTCTTGTCACAGAATTCATCAAAAATTGATTCTCAAACTCTCTACCATGGTCAGACCTAATGCGAAAAATAGTAGCACTGAAATTGTTTCGAATCATTGCACAGAACTTTTGAAAAACTCGACCGATTCTGATTTTTCCTAAGAAAGAAAATCCATGCATATCTAGAAAAATCATCCACGAGCACATAAGCATACTTTCTACCCCCTATGCTATCAACTTCCATAGGACCCATCAAATCCATGTGAATCAACTGAAAACAGTGAGCAGTTTTAAATGTTGGGCAGCTTGTTGGTCAACATTGTGACTAACATGTGTTTGCTTACCCTTCAACACGACTCACATACAACCTTACCAAACTCCTAAGCTTAGGAATGCCTCTGATTGCGTCATGTTTGATAAGTTGCTCCAATGTTCTGTAGTTAACGTGGTCCAATTGTAATGCCAAAGAACAACATCATCCTCGGCCTTTGAAAGCTGGCACATGTCTTTCTCACCAGTTTTTGTCACCAACTAGGTAACAATGTCGCTAGATCTCTTTCCTGCCATCACTAAAACAGAATTCGGTTAAACACTTCACAACACTCCTTATTAAACCTTACCTCAAGGTCATCGTCGCACAGCTGACTTATGCTGATCAGATTCGCGACAAGTCCTTCTACATGGAGTACGTTGCTAAGCTTGGAAAATCGGGAACATTAAGTCTGCCTCTGCCGAGAATTCGACCTTTGGAACCACCTCCGAAAGTCACAGATCCACTCCTTAAAGGCGTGTAGTCACTGAGATACTCTTTGGTACCCGTCATATGTCGGGAACACCCGCTATCGAAGTACCAAGAACCTGTAACATTAGCTCGCAAAGAGGTGTACACAACAAGACTTTTATCCCCTGATTTCCTAATCCAAGCTTTCTTAGAAGATTTAACCACATTCTGTTTACTAGAATTTGAAGAAGCGCCGGCTGATTTCTCTCCAACCCATCCTTCAACACTGATTTCTCAATGTTGACCGATATGTTGGTAACATCTCAGCTGACATCGATTTCTTAGCAGAAATCTCTCTCTTTCAATTTCAGCAGTGTGACTTTAATGACCTGATTTCTTACAGTGTTCACATACAAAAGATTTATCATGAGTTTTGGGGTCACTTGCTCGGGACTCTCCTTAGGATTCGTAACTTCGTCATTTACGGATGAGCTTTAACAAATACAATCTTAGGCTTCTCATGGGTCAAGGGTTTTGTACTATCATGAGCAGTTGACGGTTATAACCTAGACCTTGTTTATCTGTAATACCAATAGATAATACCTCTTCATGGCTAGTTTTGCTCCTATTCCATTTAGCAAAAGTTTGTCGGCCTCATTGAGTCGCTTTTGAAGTGAGTCGATTTCCCTGTCCTTTCGTGTCAAAGCAGCTTCCAACTTGTTCATGCCATCCATTAGACCTTCAATGACCTTCTCGTTTTTCTCATTTTCCTCGGACAGTAATTCACCGCGGCACGAAGTTGTGAGTTGATCGTCTTTTCTACTTCATATTGTGATGTCAACTGCTTAACGGCTTCTTCACCACACTCTGTCTCAGTTTCTGTATCATCACAACTCAAAAGACCATCAAGACAGTTTGAATCATCATAATCAAAAATGATATGTTTTACAGATGTTGAGTCAGATGTTGGCTCACACATCAGTTACCGCAGTAAGGCCGATTTGATTATCTTCATCTTCTTCGTCATCAGAAAATGACTGAATGATCACGGATGATTGCTTAGGCTCTTCCTCTTCATCTTCCTCTTCCTGTCTGACAATCGATCCACATGACTTTACCACCACGTTTGCGAATGGTGTTGGCACATTCGTTGGCAAAATGGCCCCAACCTTGGCATTCAAAACACCGAACTGCCTCATAGTTGATATCTTCTTTGGCTTTCCTCTAGCCTCCCAAAAGGTTTCCGTTTAGGGAACGGAGGGGCAGAAGATGGTTCGGCCTTGGCATTCTGCCCTTTTCTGAATGTTGGGCCAGCATTTTGCACAACATTCTTCTTCTTGAAAAACTTCGCGAATTTCTTTACCACCATGGCCATGTCTTCTGCGTTTCTGGGGTCGACCTCGATCAATTCATCGGATGGCTGGGTGACTAGTGCGAGACTCTTTCACGAGAGGCCCTCTTTGGACTTCAAGATTGGTTTCATAATTTTCAAAATGTTCATCAACACGTTGAAGTCCATGGTAGCTAGATTGTGAGACTCCTCGATCGCTGACACCTTCATATTAAATTTTTCTGTTAGTGTACGAATTGCTTTTGAATTTAATACCTTGTTTGACAGAGGATCTCCTAGGCTGGCACACTCGCTGGAGATGGTCAAAAGCTTCCCAAAGTACGTCGTAATCTCCTCGTCTTCCTTCATTCTGATATTTCGAATTGGCTTAAGAGGAGGCGTAGTTTGGTTTCTCGCACCGTTGTATCACCTTCACAGTACCTCTCGAGCAGATCCACGCATTTTGGCCGTTGTACAATTCTGGATAATCTTAAACATAAAGATATCCACCGTCGAGAAGATTGCGTTGAGTGCCTTGTCGTTGAATTCAGCCAGGCTTCGCTCGGGTGCTGTCCACAGTTCGACAGGCTTGTCGAAGACTTCTCCATCTGCATCGGGTTCTGTCCTTGGTGGGGTATAACCGTGGAGAACTGCTTCCCAAGCTCGCACGTCGATTGACTTGATGCACTGACGAACACGAACCTTCCAATACGCATAGTTGTGCCGTCAAGAACGGGAACTTTGCCGATATTGTTTGAACTGGTAATATCCATTGTAGAGGATGTTAAGCGCTTAGTGACGTCAAGCGTTGGCTCTGATACCACTTTGAGGGCGGTCCCGTACACAATGGATGTAAAACACTAAGTTGTAAACTGATGTTGGACGTGATGTTGGCTAACACTCGAACTCACTTTTAAAGCACAGCGGAAATGATAGAAACTTAGTGATAAAAATGAAACGAACACAAGAGATGTTTTTGTGCAGCAAGTCAAATAACTTGCTGCGAGCCCCAAGGGGTAAAATCCACTAGAAAGATGGATTACAAAAACTATCGAAAAAGATAGGTAAAACTAGTCTAGCAAACGGAACGAATCAAAAAGGATTCTAAACCTATAAGATCTCACGACCTCTGAAAAGCTAGACTAAAAGACAACTCTCGCAAGAAGTAAAATCGCTCAAACTCGATATGTGTTTCGCTCATCGTTTTCGCTCAATATGTTGCTCAAAGTTACTTCTTGAAAGCTCTCTCGAAAGTCGTTAGTTGCAGCTCGAAAATAACTCTTATTATAGACATTGGCTCCCTCTTGAATTGGTAAAAAGATCCTTGAATATCTCTTCAAATATCTCTTCGAAGATCTCCCTAAATATAGTATAGTTTCGAATCTTCTCATCTCATTGGCCGATCCTTTATCTCCTATTTATGGTAAACTGATTGACTGGATCTCCTTGATATTCAGATCTTCTAATCTTGGTCGTAGCTTGACTTGATCTCTTTTGATCTTTAAATCTTCTATTTATGGTAAGTGCACTTCCTAAATTCGTTCAAGCAACTCCACACGCTTTCCACACGGTTTGGACTCGTTTTAGCACTTTACCACGTCCTGCATATCAGTAAATAAAGCTACAAAAAAGGTTAAACGGTTTTGGGCATGAAAGATAAAATCGAATGTTGACAGACAACAATGTTGGCTGAAATGTTAGCCCAACATTGTCAAAGCTGAGCTAGTCAACATTAACAACTAGTAATAGTAATATTTTAATGTTATTAGAGAAGAGCTTTGCTCGATGGATTGTTATATATCCCATAGCAAAAAAGCGACGGCAAGATTAAATAAAAAATGAAATAAATAGTTAAGGGTAAAAATAGATGATTTATTGAAAATAGATGATTTATTGAAAATTACCTGGTGAAGAGTTGATTATTTCATGCAGTGATCATACAATTTCTTGCCTACGAACGCATTTATGAAGGGTAAAAATGGAGGTTGCTGAGTCAGCAATGGATATGCTCAGACTTAAAAAGCTCTTATTTCTGTTTGTATTTGAAGTCTTAATAATTAATTGATATTTGATAATTTTTGCTTTTTGATACACTAAAAAACCTGGCAGCGTGGTCCACCGCCTCCTCTATTTAGTGTACTTTGTGCTTATCCATTTATAAAGGCACACTGAAAAGAAAACTACGGTAAAATCTCTATAAATTGATACTCTATAAATAATAACCTCATTAAAATAATATAAGCTGTCACAACTTGGGCCTTTGTAAAAATCATCAAATTCGATAAGATAATAATATAATAATTTTTTTTTGGAAAATCCCTTTTAAATATAGATCCCATTAAAAATCTAAATTAATAGTTCATAAAAACTACAATTATAAACTATGGTCATTTGCTAAAATAAGAAGCTATTCTTACAATATTTTCTTAAATTTTAATCTAATTGGATTTTATCCCTAACTTTTTAAATTGCAATCAATAGTCCGATGTCGATTTTCTAGATGCAACAGAAAAATGTGAAGGGTTGTTGTCGCCATTTTGTGTCTCTTAATATCCCCACCCTTCTGAAAGTTGGTTGAACGATATTCAAATGATCCTGCGAGCATTTGATATTCTACCTTGACTAATTTTCAAATGATATTTTTCATTAATTCACACTTGTAAATCATTTTGAGTACATGATTGTAATTAATGAAAAATATTTGAATTCATTTATCGTCAATACATTCTAAACTTGTTAAATTTAAGAGTCTCTTTTTTAATAATAAAATATTAATTTACCGATAAATTCATGGCCCCAATGTTGTTAATTTATAGAGGTTTTATTGTAAATTCATTTTTTTTCGAACCAAACGAAGAGATTATAAGTTATAAACTTGCTCGCTATTTTCTCAGTATAAAATTCGAGCTAGTTTCATCCTCGCACCGAATATTCGAATTTCGACCCTAAATAGTGATATCGTTTGTTTATTTTATTTTATTTTAAATATTATGTTAATCATGTTAAAATATTTTATATATAAGGATAAAATAACATTAAATCTTTTACTTGTTGATTTTTTTCATTTGAAATCTAAGAAAATTTATAAAAATGAAATTATATAACAATTCAATATTAATAATTTAGTATGTTAAATAAATATAGTACAAAGTTTATTAATTTAGTTATGATAATATTATTTTTAATGTAGAAAATAAAGTTGACGGAATGCAGTAAAAGTTAATGTAGAAAATTAGCATTTAAGGGCATCTCCAACGCCAGTATAAAATAAAGTTAATTTTACACAATATACACTTGCTACAATCAACTCATAAACTCTATATTTTAACTCCAACTCATTACTCCAACTTCTCCATTAAATATTAATTTCTATTTATTACTATCTTATGTGACTTATAAACATTATATTATAATGATTAAAAAGTCAATATATTATACTTACTAAATTCAAAAATCAATTGAATTATAAAATTAGCATATTATTAAATTATAATATATTAAATTAAAAGAAACATATCAATAATAATAGAAAATTAATATTTATTTTTACTTTTATTATTATAAGAATATCAAATATTTAAATATACTTAATATCGTATTAAATAAAATTATAAATAAATGGAAACTACAATACTATTTTAGTGTTGAAAACTGTGTGTATTCTACAACTAGAGTATCTCTACTCATCAACACAATGTTAGTGTTAAAATATAGAGTCCAATTGGAGTATAATCGTACTCTATTTTCGTACTTTACATAAAATAGAGTATCCGTTGGAGATGCTCTAACGGATTGGAGTAAAAGCACTGTAGCAACTGTATTTTGTATGAGATTAACTGCAATGTTGTATTTTGGGTTGGATTGGGTTGAAGATTGTGAGGACCCAAGTGAAGAGGAAGATGGGCCATGCGGGTTGGGGTTGGCCCATTAGGCATTCCTCAATGCATAAACCTAAAAAGCATCATCAAATTCGATAAGATAATAATATATAATTTTTTGGAAAATCCCTTTATAAATATTAGATCCCATTAAAACTCTAAATTAATAGTTCATAAAACTACAATTATAAACTATGGTAATTTGCTAAAAATAAGAAGCTATTTCTTACAATATTTTCTTAAATTTAATCTGATTGGATTTCATCCCTAACTTTTTAATTGCACTCAATAGTTCCGATGTCGTCGATTTTTCTAGATGCAACAGAAAAATGTGAAGGGTTGTTGTCGCCATTTTGTGCCTCTTAATGTCCCACCCTTCTGAAAGTTGGTTGAACGATATTCCAATGATATCCTGCGAGCATTTGATATTCTACCTTGACTAATTTTCAAATGATATTTTTCATTAATTCACACTTGTAAATCGTTTTGAGTACATGATTGTAATTAATGAAAAATATTTGAATTCATTTATCGTCAATACATTCTAAACTTGTTAAATTTAAAGAGTCTCTTTTTAATAATAAAATATTATTTACCGATATATTATCTCTCAAAATTAATAAAATTTCATGGCCCCAATGTTGTTAATTTATAGAGGTTTTATTGTAAATTCATTTTTTTTTCGAACCAAACGAAGAGATTATAATTATAAACTTGCTCGCTATTTTCTCAGTATAAAATTCGAGCTAGTTTCATCCTCGCACCGAATATTCGAATTTCGACCCTAAATAGTGATATCGTTTGTTTTATTTTATTTATTTTAAATATTATGTTAATCATGTTTAAAATATTTTATATATAAGGATAAAATAACATATTAATTCTTTACTTGTTGATTTTTTTCATTGAAATCTAAGAAAATTTATAAAATGAAATTATATAAGAATTCAATATTAATAATTTAGTATGTAAATAAATATAGTACAAAGTTTATTAATTTAGTTATGATAATATTATTTTTAATGTAGAAAATAAAGTTGACGGAATGCAGTAAAAGTTAATGTAGAAAATTAGCATTTAAGGGCATCTCCAACGCCAGCATAAAAATAAAGTTAATTTTACACAAATACACTTGCTACAATCAACTCATAAACTCTATATTTTAACTCCAACTCATTACTCCAACTTCTCCATTAAATATTAATTTCTAGTTATTACTATTTGTGTGATGTGTTATTAAACATTATATTATAATGATAAAAAGTCAATATATTATACTTACTAATTCAAAAAATCAAGTGAATTATAAAATTAGCTTATTATTAAATTATAATATATTAAATTAAAGAAACATATCAATAATTAATAGTATTTTTACTTTTATTATTATAAGAATATAAAATATTTAAAATATACTTAATATTATATTAAATAAAATTATAAATAAATGGAAACTACAATACTATTTTAGTGTTGAAAATTGTGTGTATTCTACAACTAGAGTATCTCTACTCATCAACAACAATGTTAGTGTTAAATATAGAGTCCAATTGGAGTATAATCGTACTCTATTTCTGTACTTTACATAAAAATAGAGTATCCATGGAGATTAGCAACTGTATTTGTGTGAGATTAACTGCAATGTTGTATTTGGGTTGGATGGGTTGAAGATTGTGAGGACCCAAGTGAAGAGGAAGATGGGCCATGCGGGTTGGGTTTGGCCCATTAGGCATTCTCAATGCATAAACCTAAAAAGCATGTTTTTGGCTGCCAACTCAACGCCACATCACAAGTAAAAAGCATATCTCTACAAAATAAAATTTCTCCCCAAGAATAAACTAAAAAGAAGGTTTTTTGGAACGCATTCCAAATATATTAAATTTTATTTATATATTAATTTTACTTCAATGTCTATTTTCTCATATTCTTTTATAAATATATATTAAAAGCTGACACGGACACCAAAAAACTCAGGTTTATTCTGCTAACCTCTCAAAAAAACTACAACATCTCACAATGTAAAAAATCTTTATTTACAGGTTTTTTTCTCTCTCCTACTCATAAAAAACCTACAAAAAACCTAGCATTGGAGAAGGTCTTATATCACCAATATATATATAATATGTTTAATTAATCCAGTATGGGTTGTGGTAGACGTGGGCTTTGGGCCGGGCCGACCCGGAACCGGCCCAAAACCGGCCCGTTAGCCCGGCCCAAAACCGGAACCGGTAGAACCGGTTCCAGAACCGGTAACGGCCCATTTAATTTGGACTGGCCGGTTTTTGGGCCGCGGAAACCGCGGATTGCCGGTTCCGGTTCCCGGATCCGGATCCGCGGTTCCGGTTCCGGTGCCGAACCGGAACCGGAACCGGCCCAACGGCTATATAGCCGTTGGGCCAACGGCCATGTTGATTTATTTTTTTTTTTTTAATTTTTAAACACTGGAAAATTACAGTTTTAACCCCAAACGAAAAATCTATAAATACCACCTCATTTTAACCATTTTAACTCACAATTACATCCAAATCTCTTCCAAACTCTCTCAAAAAGCTCTCAAAAAAATCATCCTATTAATATTTAATATTATTAACATTAATAATTATTTTATTATTACTACACTACACTACTACCTACACATACTCACTTATTATTACCAATAATTGAATTATTATTTTACACTAATGTCGTCGTCATCGAGAAATCCTAACCCTCATGACGAAGATGTTTTTATGGTTTTAGGTCACGCGACACATTCGGGGAAATGGCGACACCGACGATGAGACCGATATACCGAACCGCAACAGACGAGAGCGACCGACGAGGGACCGAGCCAAGCTTCTACGGCGACGACAAAAAGGAAGCAACAACCGTGTGGTCGGCGGTCTAAGGTATGAATTTTTTCGATTTAGAAATGGATAAAAATAATGCCGCTTCAGGTACCGCTTATTGCAAAATGTGCCGCCACCCCTACACAATTAAGACCGGACCGAATCAAGGTGGGACGGGCTCGATGAAAAAACACCTCCAGAGGGAGCATAACTTCGGGGACGATCTAGAGCCGGTAGGGACCGAACCCCGACGACAACAAATAAACGTAAGTACGGGTAAGAATTTTGTTATTACTAGGGAAATTTCTAAAAAAGCATTAGTTAAATTCGTAGTTATGTGTGAAGAAACCTTTTGCATTGCGGAAAGTGAAGGGTTTATCGAATTTACGAGTACGATACAACCCGGATTCCATAACGTCGTGGAAGCAAACCGTCCTTGTCGCCGGCCTCCCGTACAAGAAGTTTCCGTTGCCAGTCCCGACTAGGTGGAACTCGTTGTACCACCTCCTCAGCACCTTCATGCGTTACAAGGACTTGTTGACGCCTTTTTGGAACGAGGCCGCAGTCGGCACCACCTCCAGGTATGAATTACGACCACTTGATTGGGATATTGTAGGTTTGGTCGTGTCTATACTTGAAGTGTTCGCCGAGGCTACGGAGAAATTTTCCGGAGTTCACTACCGACGTCCCCCTTATTCGTCCCGAACCTCTTCGCGATGTGCTACAAGTTCGTGGAGTTCGCAACAATCCATACTTGGGTGGTTTCATCCAAAATATGGAGCAGAAGTTTAAGAAGTATTGGGAAACCATCCAATAGTACACGGTTTGTCGGCCATACTCGATCCTAGTTTGCGGTGTTGATACATTGGATATTTTTTTCGAATATTATGCTCAGTTTCTGGAAAGAAAGTGGACGACCAAAAGACGTCAATTCACGCTTCTCTCCAAGAACTTTTTTCTTTTTATGCATCTGAGCAGGGACATAGCGTGGAGCAACCCGTACCAGCGAGCGAAGCCGGTTCGTCGGAAGGAGGCGGCGGCGCAATGGGACTACTACGAGATTGAAGGCGCAAAAGACGAAGACCAAAACGCGTGCGTCGGGGTCGAACACGAATGAGATCCAGCTCTACCTGAGCCACAACTTCCAGACTACCGAAGACTTCGACGTTTTGGCCTGGTGAAAGTCGAACGCGACTCTTTATCCGACCCTCTCCGCCGTCGCTCGAGACGTTTTAGCCGTGCAAGCGTCTAGCGTCGCCTCCGAGTCCGCATTCTCTACCTCCGGGCGAATTATCGGCGACAGACGCGCGAGCCTTAACCCGGCTTCCCTCGCAATGTTAACATTATTGAAGGATTGGTATTTGGCCGAATCGAAGAACCGACGGGAGAACGCTATCGACGAGTTCGTTCTTCCAGTTCGGACGAAGACGAAGATGCCTCTAACATAGTTTTAATTAATAGTCAAGTCGAATAAAGTGTATTTTTTATTTCGAATATTTTTTCCTTTTTGTATTTTGTAACTTGTAAGTTTTAGATTTATTTTTCTTTCTTTTATGTTTTTATTTGTATTTTTTAGGTAGTTTTTTTTTATTTTTTTGTATTTTCTTATCTTTTTTTTTTTTTGTTTTTTTGGAATAAAATTTTTGGATATTTTCTAAAGAATTTTTTCATAGCAAAAAAAAATAAAAAAAAATTAAACGCGGCCCAAAAGAGGCCCGGGGTTCTTCTTATGGTTCTGGTCCGGTCCCTGGAAAATGGTTCCGGAACCGGACCCGGAACCGGAACCGGAACAGTGCCGGAACCGGTAGAACCGGCCCGGAACCGGCCCAATCCGGCCCAAAGCCCAGGTCTAGGTTGTGGCTCATTTAGTAGTTAGCATTTTATATTGTAAGCCATAGTCAAACGTTTAAGCAAGAAAAGTCATTTTTAATCTTCATCTTTCACGTATGTTTCTCAGCTCGCTTCTTTGTTCGTCGTGATCGAACGCTCGATCTTCCATCTTCTTCTATGCTCTTCATCTAATATTTTTATTCCTCTTATCTTATATAAAAAATCATTACTCACATTTTAGCATATCAGATTGGTCATGTGCGTCTGAAATTGAGCTAGATCATCATCATAGATATTTGGATCTTACAAAGATGCTCTCCAAGTTTCTGAATTTTCTCGGCCCATGAATTATTACATTAACGCTCTCATATGTTGTTCTCATTCCCAGTATAGAGAAGAAGGAACTTTGAGCAAAGAGCATCGAAATAGTCTTATTTTTATAATCACTTTCTAGGAAGGGTCAGCTCATTACTCTAGCGTTAGTTCTCCTTGCTTCCTCACCCTTCGCTTTTATTTCTATTGTCTTACCTCAATTCAATTTTCAGTTTGAACTATAAAGTCAGTTATTGTGGCGGTATATTGGTGACAATTTGATTACAGTTATAAATCACAGAGTATATGATATAAAGCTCCGAAGTATAGTAGATTATTCTCACGTGGCATTTTCACTAAATAGATATGATGTTAATTCATTTAAAAAAGCAACACAAATGAACATCTACGTTGAAAGTTTCGGAGAAGTTAACAAAAGAATTCAAAGTTGTTCACCGATATTTTATCTATTCAAACGATCATAAGTTTTGAACCCATAAACAAAGTCTCAAATAAACTCACTTCAATGGTGAGCCAAAAGCCACTTGACTTTTTCTTCATTTAAAATTTTCAGTAAAACTTTCTCTTCTTTGGTGGAGAGTTGAAACACTTTCAAGCCAAGTTGTGTCTTCCTCATCATCAGTCGAGATCCCTTCGGTCCATTAGCTTTCTCCAGTCCTTCAGCTATGCAAGCTAAACACAAAGTAATAAGATTATCAACAGTTGAGCAACAAATGTAATGATAATGATGTTGTATGTCTGTCCTTCAAGATAGTGCGATAAAAAAAAGTTCAAAAGTCACCTTCTTCAATAGGTTCAGCAGATTGTTGAATCACCTCCTCATCAGAATGAGGATTTACAGCAGCAGCAGTAGAGTCTTCTGTTGGAAAGGCATTGGTATTTTGAAGGAAAACTTTGCCAAGTTTATGCCTTCTCGGTGCTGAGGGTTTTCATCCAAGTACCTTGTAATGAAAGCATCATGTTTTTGTAAGTAAACTAATAACTTGCTGGAAAATGAACAAAAAGTCAAGAGATTAACCGCATTATTTATACCTTCGTATCTCAGCCTTAAACCTAACCATTTTGCCCGACGAGCGTAATAGTACCCGTAGATGTAGAGTCAGTCAGAAAGAACATCCATCCCCATTACTTGCATTTAAAAAAAAAAAAAAACTCTCTGCCATCCAATTAAGCGTTGGCCAATTAATAAATAAAAAGAAGCACATTTAACACTGCGTTTGGGTTGAAGAAAGTAGTGTGGAAAAGAATGGGAGAGAAAACAGTTTGGAGTACGTTTTTCTCGTTTTCCTTACCTTTTTGTGAAGTAATTAGTCTTCCTTAGTTTTAAGTATAAACTTAAACTAGATTTTCTATTCTTTTCTTTCCTTACCTATTACTTCCATCAACCAAACATAATATCTAGTTTCCCTTTTCCCTTTCATTTTCTTTTCCCAACTAATTTCCACAACAAATGCACCCTAAAACGTAGTTGTACTTAGTTTTAAGTATAAACTTAAACTAGATTTTCTTTTCTTTCCTTATCTATTACTTATCAACCAAATATAAAACTAGTTTTTCTTTTTCCCTTCAATTTCTTTTCCCTACTAATTCCATCAAAACAACACACCCTAAAAACTACTGTTAGAGAAAGGAAAATGAACGAAAAGAAGTCGGACACTTACACATCTGCAATTCTTGAAGGACGCCATTCAACTGTGAGCCCTCACACGTCGGTCCCACCCAAGAGGAGGCCGAGGGATGTTGGGCCTGTCTCTACCCAAACCCTACTTCCATCATGTTTGATGTCAGACGGGTCTTCACATGACATATCGGGTTTCCATTCCTTGCCTTGTCCATCGCAAATGAATGGCTGCTCATAAAATGTTCTCTTATTTCTTCATATTTTTCCTTGCATGGAACAATCCTCCAGTGATAGCACTTGTGGCACTGAACCATAAACTTAGCCCCCATAGCTGATGAGGTGGAACGTTTTCTTCCAACAGATTGCCTCCCTTCCTCAGTTTTCTGAGGCTTATCCTCAGAAGAAGATGATGACGACTTCTTTTCAGCACCTAGTCACACTGAGTTGCTAATAATTTTTTATGATAATTGCAGAATCGAACTTCAGTCGGAAGAGCACAAATAACAAGGTGTATAAAAAACAGACTCAAAGTAGAAAATTGTAGGACAGCGTCATTCAGGGATTCTATCCTAAAAAAAGCAAAAGGTGTTCTCTCAAGGAAAGTTGTTTAACATATATTATATATATATATATATTATATATATATACAGTGAGTCTGGTCTCTTTGCCTAAGCAACGTGGAATAGTAATTCTCAAATCAAGCATGAGTGGTTCGAAGATGCCAAGCTCAATAAGGTTTCATGCAAAATGAACTCACCATCATCCATACATATTAGGACAGCAACCTATACAGTCAGCATTTTAGCCAGCAAAACTATTGTGGTACACAGATTAACTCATGACCATAACAACCTTAATGCTGATGCCTGGATATTTCGGCACTGAACTACTGCATGATCTAATGTGATGAGTACCAATTTTGCATTCAATCGGACAAAGTTAACCACTATTGACTATGAATCGCATGAATATGCTCTTTATGTTCAATTATGTGCTATGCATAGTCATACACTTGCATAAAAGCATCGGAAACAGCATGCTATTATAGAATAACTCACTTGAGTGTCTTCATATGTGCCGTACAGGTAAACAAACTAAGGTTAAGACTAAGAGACATCTGCCACCCCAAAACAAAATCTTCTTCAGTGCTATTTGTTTTAAGGAAAAAAAAAGACTGTTCCAGAGAGGACAAATAATCTGCCGAGGAAACGGCAATCTTCCCAAAAAGCCCACGTCACAAAAAAAGACAACCACTAATGTGTAAAACTGAAAAAGAAATAAGTAAATCAGAAAATAAAGATCATGACCAAGATTGCACACAGAGCAAAGGAAACAAGATCATTTATAAGCCATTTTCATCTTCGCACATCTGAAACCACATAAATCATGTCACACGCAAGACACAAACAAAAAGCACAAATTGAAGAAAATTAATAAGATTAGGAGATCAGAAGAGGGCTTTACCAACAAAATTACGAGTTTTGATACGCTCCTTCAGTGATAAATGCTTGATTTTAGACAGCCCTCTTTGCGACGAGCTCGCCGAGGTTTTCTTGTTAAGATTGAGAAAAAGGGAGAGCTGATCTGTATTTCATGAGATAGACTGTATATACATTTCATTTCGACCCTCCCTCATAAATACAAAATATAAGTCATTCTTGCCTATCCAATAGAATCGTAATCGAACCTGAATAATTAATACTTACGTAAAGTAAAAGTAGCAAATGCTATTAAGTCACCGCGGACGTACATTTTGAGAATCAGTAAACACCCGAACCTAAATATTTACATATGTGTAACTCCTAAGGAGCTTTTCGAGATTCTAATCCAGTACGAACCTACATATGTTGTTCCTTTGTAGATGTTCACCTACAATCCCGAGCCTACATATGCCATTTACTCAATGCGGTTCAATACCCTCCGAGCCTACACATTACACACATTTCACTTCTTTTCTTTCCGACATTACACTACAAGTATTCTATTTAGCAATTTTTCGGATACTCCGAGCCTACATATGTAATCTTCACTACGAAAAGGAACTAAGGTTTGAATTTGACAGTGTTTGAAACAGTTAAACTGATGCAGGTAAGGTTACTTCCATCAAGTGATGAAACTCCAAATAACTAAGCACAATTGCTCAACAAGGTTTCTCTATATAATCATCAGTGCTCCTAAGAGGCATTTTGTAAAGCACAAGGCGGAATACTCCGATCTAAGCACATAGTATTACGTCGCAAAACAACCCCCAAATCAGTAACTATATGAAAAACTCGATCACATCAACAAATTACAGATACCTATTACAAAGATAACGAACCTAGATGAAGCCGCCGGGTGACGATCGAGCTGAGCCTCGTAAATACTCCGCCGTGAGAAGGGACGGTTAGGGAGTGATATTTTCCGGCGACGAGGGAGAAACGTCCGGCGACGACGACCTCACCCATCGCCGGCGCTGTGCGGTGGAATTTCGAATCATGATTGTCTATCTCGAGAATGAATAATGGGTTAATTTCATTTTTGAGTATATGATAAAAAATATACTACGGTTTTAGGCCTTTAAAAAATATTGCTATTTTGCCAATGACCCTTCAGCTCTATGGCTGAGGGGGAGGCCCCTAAGTGCATGTGATTAGGAGGTCAGGGGTTCGAACCCTACCTCCAACATACTTTGGGAAGTCCCCATGAGGGTTATACCTCATGACTATCGATGTCGGGTGAATTTGGGACGTGTACATCTGGCCCCGAGGATTAGTCCCATCTCTGGAATGTGTGGCGCTAATAGCCCCCGCCTTGCCAAAGTCTGTGTGGCGTTATAAGACCCACGGCTGGTAGGGGCTAGCCCTTAGCCAGGCTGTATGGGGATACCTCGGGACAGTTAAAAAAAAATATTGCTATTTAAATCAGTATTCAATAAAATAGGGTTATTATGGCCGATTATTAAAATCGAGCAAAACGCGCCCATTACCAGCGTCGTCGCGGTTATTAGTCGCGACGTCGACGTGGCACGGGCTGATCCTCGCGAAACGCGGGCCTGATCGGGCTTGATATTTAAAAAAATTGTCTAGGCCGACAATTGGGCCAGTAAACCCTGCGAATAGCCGCAACGTAACGCTTAATGGCCGCGACGACGTGGCTAATAAAGCCGCGACCTTTCTTCTTCCTCCTCACTTCTCCTCTACGCATCCCCTTCGATTCCGGCGAACACCACGTGATAGATCCTTTCTTCTTCGTCATCGTCGATTAAGCTTCGTTTGGGTATGGAACTCATAATTTCTTTAAATCTTGATTTTGATGTTTTGTTAAATTTCGTCGAATTCTTGAGTTTAAGTTGTGTTTTTTAGTATAATAGTGCACTAGATAATGTGGGTTGCTTAGTAGATTGATATAACACGTTAATTTTGGAGATTTGATTCGATTTACGAATTTTCCCTAATTTTGAAACCTAATTTTGGAATTAGGGTTGTAGGTTGATTGATTCGATTGTTACTACATGATTCAATTATGTGTGTGTTTGTTGGTAGTTGTGGCGATAACTTGTAACCGTTCGGTTTAGGTGCATACGTACGAATACTACGGTCCGATAGATCGCTCCATGTTGATATTCCATGATAGTCATCGTTATAACGATGTACTATCCAATTCGAATGGTGCCATAGACACGCCTTTGCCGTTAGGGGTTTGGAGAGTGTCGTGTGGGATAAGTTTTCACGACAGGTGCAGTGGCACTGTCGTATTTTTGAGAAGTTGGATACGATGTCGTTCTACGGCATCTATAGTGGTTCTCAGAAGTTAGATCCACACTTTATCACTCTCTCGTAGAGAGGTGGAGGAAGGAGACGCACACGTTCCACTTGCATGTGGGTGAGGCGACCCTCATGCTTGAGGACGTCGATGTGCTGTGGGGACTCCCCATCGATGGTCACTCAGTCAGTGGTGTGATCCGCAGCAGGACGCATGATCAATGGCTCGATTACCTAGAGGAGCTGACTGGTTACAGACCTGCTGTGGGTGCGTACAGTGAGATGAAGGTGTCGTTGAGGAAGTTTGCAGACTGGTTAGAAGCCAACGAGATCGACGACGAAAGCCCAAATTATGAGGTCGATCAGCGGGCACGTGCATATGCGCTGTTGCTCATGGGATCCGTTTTGTTCCCCGACTCCAGCGGAAGCTCGACGTCCATGACTTCACTTCCGTTGCTCGAAGACATTGACGCCGTGCATACTTACAGCTGGGGCAGTGCCGTTCTGGCGTTCTTGTACAGAAGCTTGTACTCGTGCCAGCGTCAGAAGATGAATATCGGTGGAGCTCTGCGATTGCCTCAGGTGCTTTCTTTTGGTTAATTTTTCTTGAGGCGTATACCAACTAATTTTATAATATAAATTTTGTGTAGGTTGGGCGTGAATACGTATATTACTTGTGCAGCCCATTATTATCCGTCCCCGAGTGCAGATGATGTCCACCGTTGAGGATGGAATTGAGTTGCCCATGCCGCCACATGCTGCGAGGTAGTAAGACGATATTTATTTAATATTACGTAGTTCTCGAAATGTTCGCTTCAAGTTGTAATCTTTTTTGTTATTTCAGGTGGAATGCACTTTTCGATCATACTTCATCGATGCACTCGAATTTGCGTGTGATTCGAGAGTCGCTCGATGGAATGTCTACGGAGCAGAGTGTTTGGCACCCTACGATGATCAGGCATAAGAGATTACGGCGTTAAGAGTCGAATGTCGACCAGCGTGTGTTCGGTCATCGTGTCCACTCATATTCTACAACATTGTCAATGCAAGGTTTGAATGCTTGAAGCGTACGACAATGCTTTGTACCGTCGACACAAATCACTCTACGACAATGCTTGAAGCCGTCAATGCAAGGTTTGAATGCCCAAACACATACCCGAATTTTTTTACTCCAGACATATCTTGAAGATGCTACCACTTAACCACTGTACCCGGGTCGTAACGTTGCAACGCTTTCATGAATATAGGAAGCTGTTGGATTGACATTTCCCAAGTACCATAAACAATCTCTTTTGCTCGTTTGAGTCCATGCCATGCTTGAATGTACGGGATGTCGTACCCAAAAGTGTCATTTACGAGCTGCTGCACGTTTTTGGGTAAATACTGAGGGTCGTTCTTCACCGTTTGGTAATATTCTCGCAATTTCATTACGCAAAATATTGCGATGCGTGCTGGCCAACTCGTGCGTGCTGGCCAACTCATACGTGAAGCATGTGTGAGGTCCTCCGTATCTCGTCACTTTCCAAAAAAACTCTTTGGTTTGAAGACTACTCGCAGTTTCCAGTTACAGCCATTGCTGTGATTGCATCTCACGCTCCATGCGGTTCTCTTACTTTGGGTCACGTGCTACTCACGTCTAACAATCCTCAAATGGTAATCGTTAACAGCACATTCAAATGTTCTTTGTTATTAAAAGTCATACCTAGGAAAAATGCGGGGTCGTCCCTATCGTAAAAATCACCACCAGTTTTGTCTACTTCTGGGGGAGCCATTTGATAAGTGGTATTAAACGGCATTGCCTGGTATAATGCTCGGTTCTCTACTGGTTCACTTGGCATTGGTTCATCGTTATTATCATCATCGTTGTCTGCGGGATCTGGAAAATCGTCTAGTGCCCCACCCTCGTCATCAGCTTCAGAGTCACTGACGTCACTATCTTGGACGGCATCATGAACGATCTCAGGCTGTGCCACCGTCGAACTAGTAGGAACGCAACGGCTACTCGAAGGTATATCTTCGTGTGGGGCAAACGAAATATTTGTCAATCCTTCAGTCACTAATGTAATGTCAGGAAACGAATCCACCGGCGCATGATTCGTGTACTCTCGGGAGCATCTACGTTGCGGTCGAACTGAACGATCTCAGTTGCCTCGATAAAGATCTCAATGCAATCGAGTTCGGCATCGGAATCCAAGAAGTATGCGAGGTCGACATCACTATACATTAGTAGGAGATTATGATACAGTCGAGAGTATTGATAGTATTCGTTCTTCACCCGAACAATTAAAAAGAAAGAAGTGATGTCGACGGAATCATGTCGTACGCATAATAAAAAATTGATCGAAGTTGGTTTCGCGACGAATTCGTCGATAACGATGGGTTGTAGACTATATCGAATGGTGATTGATTTGTGTATGATTTCACCGCCATAATAGACAGTTATTTGAATTTTTCTAGACACTATATTGGATATGTATGAACTTTTATGAAATAACAATCAAAATTCGAACGGCTTAAATAGGGAAAATCGCCGCGAGTATAAGGGCGTCGCCGCGGGCAATGGCCCCGTTACATCAATTAAGCGCGACGATAAACCATTACGCGAACATCGCGTAATGGGCCGTCCCATTAGATGATTTAGTGGGCATTTAGTGGGCTGCGCCAACGCGTCGCGATTATAAACACGGCGCCGCGCCCATTGGACGCGATGGAGGTCAAAGTTGGGCCAAATACTGGCCAACTGGATTTCTGCGAGATTTAGCCCGTGCCACGTCACCGTCGCGGCTCATAGCAGCGGTGTTGCTTCTAATGGCTACGTTCACTCGATTTTATTAATTTGAACCAAAATAACCCTATTTTATTGAATATTGATTTAAATAGCAATATTTCAATAAAAAGGCCACGGTTTTACTTTGTCAGCCTGTAGGTAATTATTAGCTATTCTATGTGTTAGAAATCGTGAATTTGAACAATTCAGATTAAACAGTTTTGGTGATTGGATTAAAACTCAACTGAGTATACCAGTTAGATATAAGCGAAACCGGATACCAGAACGCAGTTCAACATGCAGTCAGCAACCGGATGAATATTACAACCGGAAGATAAGCAAAGACCGAAAAACAGATACCGGACGTGGCACTTAATCAAGATTCAAATATTTATGGCGCGGCAAGTTTGTAGACTTCTGACAAGCATTTAATGAAAGGCTGGAATTGAGCCCAAGCTGAAATCAAGCCAACGCTCAAAAACGAATAAAGCAAAGGGCACAGTCTGACCTGCAACAAAACCGGACAGTACCCATTTGGATAAATATCATTTAATGCACTGTCCGATACAAGGAGATATCTCACAACGGCTCCCTTCTTCAAGCTCAACTATAAAAAGGAGAGAAGCATGATGAAGATAAGTGACGACCATTCTTGAAAGTGAAAAACAAGCGAAAAACTATCAAGCTATTAAGCGAGTTATTTTGGTGTTGTCCTCAATGTACGAACCAGTTGCGGTTAGTAAGTGAGTTGTTTTCAATGGACTTTAACAAGCTCTTAAAGTAGGTGGATTGTAATATACGACTGCCTAGGTGATTCATTAGATTAAAGATGAGGGCAGCTGGGTAGGTTGCACTTAGTGTATAACTGAAGATCTAGTGAACCTTCCTTGCGAGGAAGAGGGGAGACGTAGGAGAGTTAACTCCGAACTTCCAGAAACAAACCAGTGTTCTTTCACATACAAACATACACATCACGTCCATCATCGGCCTTGGTTCAAAACGGACCGATTCGTTTTCTTAGAAAAGCATCAAGTACCGGTATTGACTCTAACCGGTTCAGTACCGAAAAAGAGATAACCGTTTACCCTCCCCCTCTAAATGCGTTAATCGATCCTAAAAGTGGTATCAGAGCGGGTTACTTGATATTTTTCGTACTAACCATGACTCTATCAGACAGCTTCTTATGCTTAGCAGGGAAAACTTCCTTGAATGGAAGCTAAGGTTAATGACTCGATCTATATGCGCAAGATGATGAGATGCTTAGCAGGGAAACTGGACCGTTGTGTTCAACAAAGTAAACGTACGACACGCCGCGCATCCTAATGGACCGCGAGAAGTTCCCAAGGAAAGACACGAGATGTCAACGCTAGAAAGACGAAAGGCAAATCTCGACAATATTGCCAAAAACGTCATGTTCAGAACATTGGACATAGAAATGTTCAGACAAGTCATGACTTGTAAGAATGCAAAGGATGTTTGGACCAAATTATGCCAAATCGGAGAAAAATTGGAAGCTTACGAGCTCGAGTCCTGTACAAGATTGGAGGAAAATATACCAACTCAACCAGTAAAAACACTGGGAGCAGCAGAACTTTCCATAACACCATAAGGTAAACTGGATGAAAAAGATGAAAACACTAACATTGGTTTTAACTGTGACAGGACTGGACACTACAACGCAGACTGCCCCAAAAGAAGGCAGACCGGTCCAATGGCAGAAGGAAATCAAGTGCATCTCTAGCTAAAAAGAATTTCCGCAGATGTGAAGACACAGACTCAGACGAATCTAGTTCACAAGACGAACTGAGCAAACAAGAAAGTGAGAAAGAACTTGTCTGCCTGGTGGGAGATCAATCAGACCCAGAAGACAAGTTCATCTGTGAAGAAATCTTGGATGCTCTTCAGAACATGGCTGATGAATACTGGAAATTGAACGAAAAGCTGAAGGCTGCTGAAAAGGGAAAGGCTCCGGTGCAAGAGAATACCGGACCCCTGATTGAAAGAATCACACAGCCAGAGGAAGAAACAACAGACTAAGAGAAATCACCGAGCTAAAGAACTCGGAGATTCAAAAGCTGTCTAAGATAGTCCAGTCCTGGACAAATTCGTCCAAGACGCTTCATTATCTACAAGAAACAATGAAGAACACTAATGATCGGACATGTCTAGGATACAGTGAACAGACCAATACTGAAGAGGCGATGACGTCCTATCAACCGACTACCTCACGGGTAATTAATTTTGTTCGTTCATCTGATAAGAACTCAGTTCCCGCATCCTCTATGAACAGGTTTACGAGAAATGGACTGGGATATGCAAACAGCTTCAAATCCCCGATTCCAAATAAGAACACATTACCTTAGACGGTAAGGAGGAATGCCGGCATGAATGATGTCTCACAAAAGGGAACATCTCATCAACCAAAGGGGAATAGTGTGAATAACGTTCCACGAAAGGGAAGAGTCAACAACTAAGGGGGAATACCAGTGTGAATAACGACCCACGAAGGGGAAGACCGCAACAACCTAGGGGGAATGCTCACAACACAAAACCGGAAACACAAGGTAACAGAAGACCTAGATAGTGGTCTCAAAACAGGAACAATAAATGCTGATATCTTATTGATCCTGTTACTGGTAGACATGTCAGGGTAATCCAAGTCTGGATACCTAAGAATCTAATCCCAAACCGGACCCAAATACATGGGTACCAAAGACTTTGGTTGCTCTTGCAGGAATAATTGCAGAAATCCAACCAGACCAGCTGGTTTCTAGACAGCAGATGCTGTCGGCACATGACCGGGGAGAGAAGACTTCTCACGGGCATTAAACTATGTGCCAAGATTATCATTACCTTTGGGAATAGCGACCAAGGTAAAATCATAGAATATGAAGACAATTCTAAATTGTCCTGCGGAAAACGAAGGCTTAGCTACAATAACTGGACGAGGAACCGACAATACCAACACTCTAAACTGGAATAAGCAAGTGCTTATATTCCAACGTGTTTGGTAACTGGTGAGTCCAAGAGATGGCTATGGGACAAAAGACTGGATCATCTAAAATTGAAAATAATCTCATATTCAAGATGGACTAATCTAGTATATAACTCATCGACACTAACAGCTGAAGATAAATTAATTTTCAACATACTAACTAGTCTCAGTAATAGGCTTAGGGAGAAGTAGGCGGATACTGAATTTTTTTTCAACTTTACACTACATCATACTCTGAGAACCATGGAGTACTCCATGAGTTATATGCTGTCAGCTCATTTCAGCAAAGTGAAGTAGCTGAGAAAATAAACCGGATGCGCATAGAAGCACCCAGAATTACGCTAGCAGATACATATCTGAAGAATTCTGGGGAAAAGTCAATACTGGTTGCTACACTCAGAACCGGTCACTAGTTTGCAAGGAGGCAAAAAGACTACCCTACGAGAACTGAGCTGGAAACGTTTCGAATATTTCAAGATGTTTGGAAGGAGACTATACCTGATAATCGACTTCAAAAAGGTTTGGTATGAGAATCTCCACACGTAAGGAACCCCAGTGTGAGAGCTCAAACCGGCTTAGCAATCGACTGGAGATCCAAATGTGCGGATACTGCATGAAGGCTCCAGCTAAGCAAATTCGATAATCAACGAAGAAATACCCGTTGACTATCGGATGAAGGGACAATCTGAGGGGGAATCCATCAGATGAAGATGGGCTAGACCTAACCACCTTAAGAAATTCTTCATTAGAGATTCCAGTGTGAAATAAAGACCAAGCGTCAGCCAACATGCTTGCTCAGTCTCTGTCTCAACCACGGTCTTCAAGGATTAAGACATTAAGGGGACAACTCGATGAAAGGCATGCAGAAACAGAACCAGTTTGAGCATAGCCAAATTGG
The DNA here is from genome assembly GCA_027422505.1 of Craterostigma plantagineum. NCBI lineage: Eukaryota > Viridiplantae > Streptophyta > Magnoliopsida > Lamiales > Linderniaceae > Craterostigma > Craterostigma plantagineum. Next base: position 68,654 of record JAPQWV010001219.1, on the reverse strand, counting down.
ACGGTTTTTCTAGAACCACATTAAATAATGACTGATACAGAAATTGGTGTTCAAAGAAAATGAGAGATTGGTTACTCCAGGATACCTGCAGATGGAAGGAACTGATTGTGAAACTATCGCATCGGACGTCAGACTTGAAGTCATTTGGGTCATACTCAGTACATGAGGACTTCAAGCAGGGATTTAAAGAAGGCTGGTATGGACGACTGTTCAGAGACCAACTCAAATGAGCATATCAAACATGAAGATGAAGAGGGAGTTGCAAACACAACCAAATACCGGAATGACATAGGTTTATTAAACCTAACGGCCAGCAAACCGGATACTATATGCAGTATCGGTCTTTGTGGACGGTGTCAGTTAAACTCCAAGGGTCATACCAATGGTGACCACGACGATTCCAAGATTGACCAAAGAAGCACCAGTACATACCAGTGCCTTGATGACCGGTCAGTATCCAAATTCATCAAGCAAGCTTAAGTGGCCACAACAGCTGAAGCAGAACCCATGGTGATTGGGAGTTACTGCTCTCATAATGCGAATATGACATCAAAAGACTGTGGCATCAAGAAAACTAACATCTCTGTATCTCGTAAAGATTCAAGTGAATCAGCCACCATTTAGGATCCGGTATTCCAGTAAGACCAAACCGAGACCGAGTTGACCTACGGTTGATCGTGCTGATCAGAAGCAAACCGATTCGACCGGAGTGCCAGCTAACATGGATCAGCAAGCAGATGTGACCAAAATTTGAATTGGTGATCGGATAGCAAATCCTAAACGATGGCGATCGTCTACGAGCCTAGAATCTAGCAGATTTTACAGACCGGGATTTGCACGTCTCAGCGAAATGCTATTCTATTTTTAGTGAAGCTACTGCATTGGATGTCATGCAAAGACAGGGTGAGCATCCAACATCGGCTGGGGATCATAGAGTGGAAGAATCAGACTCGACAGACCTTCTGCAACTACAATCACAAGACCGGTACTCCACTCAAAGATCATCAGAGGTCGTGTAATCAAGAAGGCGAGACTGAGGGACACTTTGACAAACCGACAAGTGACAGACACACGAAACCGCTCTTCAAAGCTAAGTCTATCTCCTTTCAAAATGCTTTACGACTGCTAGAAATGTCTTAGAGTCCTAGCATGAAGTCAGGGGAAACGATGTTATATCAATATAAATAATATAACGCAGTTGCCTAGACATTACAAAAAATGTTGTTGATGATTTCAGTGCACAACTTTCCGGTCATTTCTTCATAAAAACCAGCTCATACACTTATCCCAGTCGATTTTAGCCAAAATCGAACTCCGTCAAATATCCACTACTGAAACTTAAACATATATCTTATATCAGTTTAAGCCAAGCTCTCATTACCATACCGAATTCCTTCTGAAACCGGGACTAGAATCTGTCCAATGGATATTACACATTACCCATACTGCTGGTTAAAGACCGACTTTGCTTAATTATTGCACTGCATCAATGCACATATTATATTTCTTGGCATAGCGGGTTTTGAGTTTATAGGGTTATCTGTGTGGCGCCCGCCATCTACTAACCTTTCTAACGTTATCTTACGTGACTAAATATAATACAAAATAAACAATACGCGAAAATACGTATTAAAATTTTCCTTTTATATAAAGGAATTCATTCTGTACATGCTCAAAATATCGCTCCAACCCTATATACATGGGAAGTGTATAAGTGCGCAACAAAAGAAACCCTAACGCCCGGCCACGCAGGTCGCATGCATGTACACACCACCCCCAAAAGTCGCTGGAAGCTTCAAAAGGTAAGCCTTGCCATCAAAAGCGATCACGTACCGTGGTCGCGCGCTCCTACAACACATAAATTAAGGGGTGAGCTATAAAGCTCAGTAAGTAGGAATATGCAATGTCGTGAACGTGAAAACCCCGCAAAGGCATCCGCGCCAATGCATCTCACACCTCGTAAATCAAACTCTATCTTATATCTCTCAGGCCCCCGGCTAACTTGATATGCACCATAAAGAGCTCTAATCCAACACGGATAAACGTGGCAGCGACTTACGCTGGGTAGCCTACGCTAGGTTTTCCTAGGTCGCACCCTCCCAGGTCGTCCCCTCTGCCGCTGGGTAGCCTACGCTAGGTTTCCCCCCTAGGTCGCTCCTTCCCAGGTCGCACCCTCCAGGTCGCATCCCTCCGCTATCAGGGCATCAGCCCAAATAAATATATAATATAATCGACGACGCACCACGCCGTCATGGTGCCATAGAAGTAGCCCTGACTCAACTGCGAGTCGACATCAATTGCCTATATCGGCAAATATCATTCGACCTCAGGCGCTAAATACTGTGCATGCTCATCTCACGTAAACCCCAAATGTCCCCTGCATGCACATGAATATGCAATGTGAATTAATATCGTAAGCACTTACCATGCAGAAGCATGTCAAATAATTCACGTAATAATATAAACACTCAAGCACGTAGTCACGTAGTTAAAGGATATACAGTTAAATTATGTGTTGTAGTTGAAATTCCCACTTACCCGTCGTCCCAGCTAAATAAATTTACTGCTCCAGGAATTTCCTATTTCTTCGATCCTTAAATAAAAATATTAAAGTATCAGTATAGCTCGTAAAATGACTAAGTTAGATAGCTATTTCAAAGGAGACTGGTTAATGACACAGTATTATTCGAATCGCCCGATTGTTGGTCAATACAGATGTCGCCCGATTTCGAACCTAATTTAGTTTTGCCCGATGGTTTATTTAAACATTAGTCAAAGTCGGGTCAACCGTTATTTATAAAAATTCTCGGCGAAAGTAGTATCGCCCGATTATATAGCACTTGAATCGTCCGATTACCTAGTCTCCAAGTCGCTAGATTATACTTCCTTCAAATCGCCCGATTCCTTGGAGTGCTAGATAACACGTCGAAAGTTTACATTCCTAACTGATTTCGCCCGATCGATTTCATGTGTCCAATGTTCGCCTTCTTCAATTCGTCCGAGTTATCATCATTTCCCAATTTCGGCCGATTTGTGGTGTTCCGCAATTTAAAATCGCCGAACACTTTTTTTACTTAATTCCAATCACCCGAATTTGATTTCTTATTGGTTATTTAAACTTTATCCTATGATTGTTCGACATTATACTCTCCATCAATCTGATTAATATACTATTTTCAATATCCTAGGCACATTTGTTAAACCAATGAACATACGAATCAATACTAAGTTAACTATCGAAAGTTCATCTAATTAAACACTCCAATTTCGCACCTTTAAAATTTCATTTACTCACATGTTGCTCTTCCTTTTAGAAAGTTACTTCAAATTTATTAATTCTCAGACATAACGTAAGCTTATGTAAATTTAAACAGCCGTATTAGCATGAATTTAAGCTCAACAATTAGGATTTTCAAATTCTTGTCATACCCGAAAGTTATTTCAATGACTTCCCAAAATTCCAACCCTAAGACTTCATTACTCGACAAGTTATCTTACTATCTGAACATCAAATTATCTATCCTATAATCCTGCTATTCTTACGAATTTTCTGACTTAAATAATATATGTAACTTGTTAACTTAACAAAAATTCCAGAAATTAGGGTTTTCAACTACATGTTTTACTCGAAAATTTCCTCTAATTTCTATTACTTTCCAGAAATAAAATAAGTATGAGCTAGAATCGAATTTACATGATATGAGTAAGATTTTTACTTACCAAATGTTCAAAATCTGCTTTGTTGTGTGTTGTTTAGATTGACCGTGTCTTCTCCTTGTTAGAGTTATGGAGTTTCTTTCTATTACCTTTTCACTTACAAGGTTTTTAGTTTATAATCTAATGGATATACATTAAAGTGCTTAGGAAGATGTGAATGAAAGGACAAGGAGGTGATAAACATTCCTCCTAAACTAAGCAACGTCTCCTTTAGTTATATGATTATATCTTATTAAGTCTATATGGATTATGATTGGTCTAGTTTAATATCTCTGTGTTGCCCAAATCTTCACACTGAAATCGGCCCGAATCATATTTTCAAGAGTTATCCAAGTGTTTACACCTAAAGTCGTCCGATGACATGTTCAGATACACATACATATATATGTATTACATCGGCGAAACTACTTCCTTAAACTTTATCTAAATTCTCATGTCACAATCGCCCGATTTGAGATTCAATTGCTCAGTGACTATAAGCCTTATAAATATATAATCAGCCGAGCCTTATTCCATTACAATCGATCGAACCTTGGTCTTTAATTTCAATTAATCAAAAACTAGTTCATGCCATGTATAAATGCTAGCCAATTTCTCGAAGTTCTAAGGTCATTGCCTAAGTCATATGTCACGTAATATAACATATAGCACGTAATAGAGACTGTAACATAAATATCATGCAGTCACATAATCACATAATATATATGCAACTTTATTGGCCGGCTTACTTACGGGACTCGGGTATTACATCATCCCCCCTAAAAAGGATTTCGCCCCGAAATCGGGTAGGGAGAAACAATTCAGGGTAGCGACTTCTCATGTCATCTTCCCGTACCCAAGTGGCTTCTTCTGTTGACTGATTCTGCCACAATACTTTTACTAACGGGATCTCCTTATTCAGCAATCGCTTTACTTCGTGCATTAAAATTTCTACAGGTCTTTCCTCGTAACTCAAGTCGGGCTTGAGCTGTTGATGAAACCTTTCGCTATTCAATACATGACTGGGATTTGCGACGTATTTTCTTAACGTCGATATGTGGAAGACGTCGTGAACCTGAGTTAATGACGCTGGTAACTCTAGCTGGTAAGCAACTTCACCAACTTTTATTATTATTCTAAACGGTCCAGTATATCTAGGACTCAATTTGCCTTTCTTTCCAAACCGCTTCACGCCTTTCATTGGGATACCTTTAGAAATACCAAATCATCTGTTTTAAACTCTAATGGTCTTCGCTATTGGTCTGTGTAACTCTTCTGTCTACTCTGGGCTGTTCGCATTCTTTCACGTATTTTTGAAATGGCCTTCGTCATTTCTTGCACTAAATCGACCTAATATCGCTCGTTCTCTGACTTCATCCCAATGAATCGGAGATCTGCATTTACGTCCGTATAGAGCTTCATAAGGCGCCATTCCAATCGTCGCGTGATAGCTGTTGTTGTAAGAGAATTCGATCAATGGAAGATATCGACTCCAATTCCCCTTGAAATCAAGTACGCACGCCCTTAACATATCTTCCAATGTCTGGATTGTTCGTTCAGACTGCCCATCTGTTTGGGGATGATAGGCAGTACTGAAAGAGAGTTTGGTTCCCATTGCCTTCTGTAGGCTCATCTAGAATTTAGACAGGAACCTCGAATCGCGGTCGGAAATGATTGAAATTGGAACTCCGTGGAGTCGAACTATCTCTTGAACATATAATTCTGCGTATCGTTCCAAGGAGAATGTCGAATTGATCGGCAAAAGTGGGCAGATTTGGTCAATCGATCGACGATTACCCAAATAGCGTCGTGGTCATTTACTGTTTTCGGCAAGCCAACAACGAAGACCATCGTAATATGGTCCCATTTCCACTCAGGTACTGGCAAGGATTGTAACATCCCTGCCGGTCGTTGGTGCTCTGCTTTTATCTGTTGGCAAGTCAAACAGTGACTTACAAACGTCGCTATTTCTCTTTTCATCCCTGGCCACCAATAATTGACTCGCAGGTCTCTGTACATTTTTGTCGCTCCGGGGTGTATGGAATAGACCGTAGCATGTGCTTCCGTCAGAATAATCTTTCGAAGCTCCGCGTTATTGGGCACGTATAATCGATTCTTGTAATATAAGCTTCCATTTTCTCGTATTTCAAAATCAGAGGGTATTTCTTCTTTTTGCATGCCTTTAATCTTCAAATAGAATTCATCATTCTCTTGCACATTCCTGATCTGCTCTATTAATGTAGGTTGGAGGGTTAGTGCCGCCAATTTCACTTCTACTTCGCCCAATTGTACTATTTCCACTTCGAGTTGTTGTAGCTCCACGCTCACAGCTTTGCGGCTTAATGCGTCGGCGACCACATTTGCTTTGCCTGGGTGGTAATTAATTACGCAGTCATAATCTTTAACAAGCTCCAGCCACCGTCGCTGCCTCATATTTAACTCCTTCTGGGTGAAGAAATATTTCAAACTTTTGTGGTCAGTGAAAATTTCACAACGTTCGCCATAGAGATAGTGCCTCCAGATCTTCAAAGCGAAGACTACTGCGGCGAGCTCCAAATCATGAGTCGGGTAGTTCTTTTCATATTCTTTTAACTGTCGGGAAGCATACGCAACCACGTTCTCATTTTGCATTAATACACATCTCAGACCATTTTTCGAAGCATCGATGTATACTGAAAATCCTCCGGTCCCTGTGGGTATCGTCAGAACTGGGGCGAGGTAAGTCGTCGTTTCAGTTCTTGGAAGTTCTGCTCGCACGCGTCGCTCTAGTGAAATGAGGTATTTTTCTTCGTCAACTTCATTAATGTCGAGGCGATCTTCGAGAAGTCTTTAATAAATTTTCTGTAGTACCCGGCTAGGCAAGAAAACTAAGTACTTCGGTAACATTGGTTGGATGGGGCCAGTTATTTATAGCTTCGATCTTGCTTGGGTCTACGAAAATTCCTGCTCCCGAGATAACGTGTCCCAAGAATGCGACTTGATTCAGTCAGAACTCGCATTTCTTGAATTTGGCGTATAACTCTTTCTCTCGTAATATCTCAAGAACGATCTTCAAGTGCTGTTCATGTTCCTCCTTTGTCTTAGAATAGATAAGGATATCATCGATAAATACGATGACAAACTTGTCCAGAAATGGCTTAAACACGCGATTCATCAGGTCCATGAACGCCGCTAGCACATTAGTCAGCCCAAAAGGCATGACTAAGAACTCGTAGTGTCCATATCTTGTACTGAAAGCGGTCTTTGGAACATCTTCCTCTCGGATCTTCAACTGGTGATATCCCGACCTTAAGTCTATCTTTGAGAACACCGTTGCACCTTGCAATTGATCAAATAGATCATCAATTCTGGGTAGAGGGTACTTGTTCTTGATTGTGATCTTGTTCAAATCCCTGTAATCGATACAAAGTCGCATCGATCCATCTTTCTTCTTAACGAATAGAACCGGTGCTCCCCAAGGTGAAAGCTTGGCTGAATGAATCCCTTCTGTAGTAGTTCATCCAATTGTTCCTTCAATTCTTTCAATTCTGCAGGAGCTAATCGATAGGGTGCTTTTGAAATAGGTCCAGCTTCAGGTATTAAGTTAATTGTGAACTGAATTTCACGATCAGGAGGGAGTCCTGGTAAATCTTCAGGAAAAACATCAGAAAATTCTCGAACTACTGGAATCTCTTCTAATTTCGGAGATTGACTCTCTTCAGATGTCACATCGAAGACAAAGTAGGCTTCGCATCCTGCCTTGATTAAGCGCCTTGCCTTCAGTGATGAAATCTTCGGAATACCTTGCCTTTAGTCGTTCCAGTAAAGACGAACGGTTCACTTTTCTCTAAGCTGAACATGACTGTCTTGTGGTTACAATCGATCACAGCCCCATATTTAGACAGCCAGTCCATTCCTAGCATTACTTCATAATCGTTCATCGGAATGATTATGAGGTCTACAGGTAGTTCTCTATCACTAACTAATACTGGGCAATCTCGTAAGATTAGGCTAGTCCGGGTCGAAGCCCCATGTGGAATGGTTACGTTATACTCGCAATCAGATTGCTGAGGTGTAATCCCGAGTCTCGCCACATATTTAGATGATGCAAATGAATGCGTGGCTCCTGAGTCTATTAATATGCATGTCGGGGTATGGTGTATAAATAAGGTACCTGCTACTACCGATGGGTCGGTCTCTGCTTCCTCGGAGGTCATAGTATATACTTGGGCTGGTACGATCGGTGGTCTCGTCTCGCCTGCGGCTTGACTTCCAGAGGTATTTTCTGGGCACTGTTTCGCATAATGTCCTGGCCTTCCACATCTGAAACAGTTATTAGTCTGTGGAGGACAATTGCCAAAATGTCGTCTCCCACACCTTGCACAATTTGGTACTGGTGCGGGAAACCTTGGTTGCACTTGGTTCAGTTGTTGGGGTGGTCTAGGTCTATTCGGGAATTGGGTTTTACGCCCTTCGAGAAAAACTGTTTCTTCTGGTTTCCTCCACTCCACTGTGTTCCTTGCACAAATTTTCTCTTCGCCTCTTGAGCTCGAATGATTCGAGTCTCAGCCTGTTCAGCAATTAAAGCTCTTTCTGCAGCTTGAGCGTATGTGACCCCCTGAAGCCCGGCCATATTCACGTCGCGATACAATTCTGGCTTCAGGCCCTCCAGTAAGCGTTTGATCTTCAGGGCATCAGTACTTACCATGTGGGTGGCAAACCTCGACAACTGTTCAAATTTCCTGATATACTCAGCAACCGTCATTGTCCCTTGTTGCAAGTTAATGAACTCGTTCATCCTCTGGGCTCGAACTGGAGCAGTAAAGTACTTGCTCCTGAAGTGTTCTTTAAAGCGATCCTAGATCATCGTGATCGCTCAATTGCCAGGATGGTGCACTTCCTCGCAGTAGAAACGCAGCACATAATACTTTGTCTTCCTCGGGGATGCGGCTGTATTGGAACATGCTCTCAAGGGTTCGAAGCCAATCCTCCGCTGACGTGGGGTCAATTGCGTCTTCGAATGTAGGTGGATTGAGTTTGCGAAACCTTTCCCCAACAATCTCGATTCTTTCTGCCTGGGAAGGTCCGCTGGGTTGCTGCCCCTCAGTGTTTCGACGTTGGATTAATTATTGGATCTGGGCAGTTGCTGACGTACTAACTCCGTAAGTTGGAGAATAGCAGCGTCACGATTATCAGTTGGTGTTGTGGGTTCTCTTCCTTGGTTAGAATCTCCACTACTCTCGCCTTGTGTTCTATCCATTCTTATCTACCCTGACAGTCCCTACGGTCAATAAATTATGCCACACAAAGATTTCACAGTAAAATAAAACTTACTAGAAAGGCTGCTTCCACGCTTTTGAGTGTGTGTACATAGATAGTCTACAGAACCTGCAACCGAAGCTCTGATACCACCCTGTGGCGCCCCGCCATCTACTAACCTTTCTAACGTATCTTACGTGACTAAATATAATATAAAATAAACAATACGCGAAAATACGTATTAAATTTTTTCTTTTATATAAAGGAATTCATTCTGTACATGCTCAAAATATCGCTCCAACCCTATATACATGGGAAGTGTATAAGTGCGCAGCAAAAGAAACCCTAACGCCCGGCCACACAGGTCGCATGCATGTACACACCACCCCAAAAGTCGCTGGAAGCTTCAAAAGGTAAGCCTTGCCATCAAAGCGATCACGTACCGTGGTCGCGCGCTCCTACAACACATAAATTAAGGGGTGAGCTATAAAGCTCAGTAAGTAGGAATATGTAATGTCGTCAACGTGAAAACCCCGCAAATGCATCCGCGCCAATGCATCTCACACCTCGTAAATCAAACTCTATCTTATATCTCTCAGGGCCCCCGGCTAACTTGATATGCACCATAAAGAGCTCTAATCCAACACGGATAAACGTGGCAGCGACCTACGCTGGGTAGCCTACGCTAGGTTTCCCTAGGTCGCACTCTCCCAGGTCGTCCCCTCTGCCATGCGGTAGCCCATGCTGGTTAGCCTATGCTAGGGTTTCCCCCCTAGGTCGCTGCTTCCCAGGTCGCACCCTCCAGTTCGCATCCCTCCGCTATCAGGGCATCAGCCCAAATAAATATATAATATAATCGACGACGCACCACGCCGTCATGGTGCCATAGAACTAGCCCTGACTCAACTGCGAGTCGACATCAATTGCCTATATCGGCAAATATAATTCGACCTCAGGCGGTAAATACTGTGCATGCTCATCTCACGTAAACCCCAAATGTCCCTGCATGCACATGAATATGCAATGTGAATTAATATCGTAAGCACTTACCATGCAGAAGCATGTGAAATAATTCACGTAATAATATAAACACTCAAGCACGTAGTCACGTAGTTAAAGGATATACAGTTAAATTATGTGTTGTAGTTGAAATTCCCACTTACCCGTCGTCCCAGCTAAATAAATTTACTGCTCCAGGAATTTCCTATTTCTTCGATCCTTAATAAAAATATTAAAGTATCAGTATAGCTCGTAAAATGACTAAGTTAGATAGCTATTTCAAAGGAGACTGGTTAATGACACAGTATTATTCGAATCGCCCGATTGTTGGTCAATACAGATGTCGCCCGATTTCGAACCTAATTTAGTTTTGCCCGATGGTTTATTTAAACATTAGTCAAAGTCGGGTCAACCGTTATTTATAAAAATTCTCGGCGAAAGTAGTATCGCCCGATTATATAGCACTTAAATCGTCCGATTACCTAGTCTCCAAGTCGCTAGATTATACTTCCTTCAAATCGCCCGATTCCTTGGAGTGCTAGATAACACGTCGAAAGTTACATTCCTAAACTGATTTCGCCCGATCGATTTCATGTGTCCAATGTTCGCCTTCTTCAATTCGTCCGAGTTATCATCATTTCCCAATTTCGGCCGATTTGTGGTGTTCCGCAATTTAAAATCGCCGAACACTTTTTTACTTAATTCCAATCACCCGAATTTGATTTCTTATTGGTTATTTAAACTTTATCCTATGATTGTTCGACATTGTACTCTCCATCAATCTGATTAATGTATTATTTTCAATATCCTAGGCACATGGGTTAAACCAATGAACATACGAATCAATACTAAATTAACTATCGAAAGTTCATCTAATTAAACACTCCAATTTCGTACCTTCAGAATTTCATTTACTCACATGTTGCTCTTCCTTTTAGAAAGTTACTTCAAATTTATTAATTCTCAGACATAACGTAAGCTTATGTAAATTTAAACAGCCGTATTAGCATGAATTTAAGCTCAACAATTAGGGTTTTCAAATTCTTGTCATACCCGAAAGTTATTTCAATGACTTCCCAAAATTCCAACCCTAAGACTTCATTACTCGACAAGTTATTTTGCTATCTGAACATCAAATTATCTATCCTATAATCCTGCTGTTCTTACGGATTTTCTGACTTAAATAATATATGTAACTTGCTAACTTAACAAAAATTCCAGAAATTAGGGTTTCCAACTACATGTTTTACTCGAAAATTTCCTCTAATTTCTATTACTTTCCAGAAATAAAATAAGTATGAGCTAGAATCAAATTTACATGATATGAGTAAGATTTTTACTTACCAAATGTTCAAAATCTACTTTGTTGTGTGTTGTTTAGATTGACCGTGTCTTCTCCTTGTTAGAGTTATGAAGTTTCTTTCTATTACCTTTTCACTTACAAGGTTTTTAGTTTATAATCTAATGGATATACATTGAAGTGCTTAGGAAGATGTGAATGAAAGGACAAGGAGGTGATAAACATTCCTCCTAAACTAAGCAACGTCTCCTTTAGTTATATGATTATATCTTATTAAGTCTATATGGATTATGATTGGTCTAGTTTAATTTCTCTGTGTTGCCCAAATCTTCACACTGAAATCGGCCGAATCATATTTTCAAGAGTTATCCTGTTACACCTAAAGTCGTCCGATGACATGTTCAGCGAAACTTAGATACACATACATATATATATATATATATATATATATATATATATATATATATAGAGGTTTGCTATGGTGCCCACCTACCGTGAGCAACCACCGTGGGCACCATAAGCAAATCTCTACATTTTTGCATTTTTTCGATTCCCAACAACGCCAACACCTCCGTAGACCCTCTCATATCTATTGCTAACCTAAATCGCCCTCTCTAACACGTTAATTTTAAGAAAATCATCACATGGATATGTCGTCCACATGTGAATAATAAGTAGAAGATTTTCTTAAAAATTAACGTGTTAGAGATGGCGATTTAGGTTAGCAATGGATATGAGATGGTCTACGGAGGTGTTGGCGTTGGGAATCGAAAAAATGGAAAAAAATATAGAGATTTGCTTATGGTGCCCACGGTGGTTGCTCACGGTAGGTGGGCACCATAGCAAACCTCTATATATATATATCTATGTATTACATCCGCGAAACTACTTCCTTAAACTTTAGCTAAATTCTCATGTCACAATCGCCCGATTTGAGATTCAATTGCTCAATGACTATAAGCCTTATAAATATATAATCAGCCGAGCCTTATTCCATTTTAATCGATCGAACCCTGGTCTTTAATTTCAATTAATCAAAAACTAGTTCATGCCATGTATAAATGCTAGCCAATTTCTCGAAGTTCTAAGGTCATTACCTAAGTCATATGTCACGTAAAGTACATATAACATATAGCACGTAATAGAGACTTAACGTATATATCATGCAGTCACATAATCACATAACATATATGCAACTTTATTGGCCGGCTTACTTACGGGACTCGGGTATTACAATCTGAATGCGTGAATAGTCTTGTCAGCAATGAATCTCTGCCAACAGACAAGACTTAAAGTTCCAACACACTGAATGGAGCGATAAGGATAGTCTGGGTTACTGTGCACCCGTGACACAACACGACGAAACTCTCCCAAGTATTTAAGGACCTCGCACCCTATTTCGAAGTACATCAACCTACAATCAACTGAGCTCACACTGCCTAAACCTCCAAAACATTCACCACCCTTAGTTAGGATAAGCCTCACAACCAGAAAAAGCCTAACTTGTCCAAATCCGGTTTTCCTCTTAGATCATCTCAGAGTCGCAATGAATCGACATTGGATGCAAACCGACCCATTAGGGTATACAAAGACGCAAAGACGCTATTTCGGACCAGCAAGAATTCTAAAGCAAGTCCGACGGCACAGAAGGCTAGCTCCGGGAAGCTTCTCTGTGGACTGGACGAGATGAATGTGAACCCACGACGCACAGAAGATGACACTAGTTGAAAAGAAGATGCCACGGGCAGTGCAGGTCATCCTGGCACTACAAGGACCAAAGAAGAGGATGGTGCCCATCCCCGTTTCTTGGTGGCGAAAAGGCGGAGAACCCACCAAGAAACGACGCTGGAGCTGACGAGCGGATACCGGGAATTGAACGCCATGCCAGACGGTATCCCTCCGCTCCTATCAGATTCGTTGCGCTCTCTGAGTAGAAAACAAGCGAATGATCTTCTCGTCGCAACATCTGATTCCCTGAAGAAACCCTCGACAAGGCGATGGTTCAAGGGGATACCATAGCTCTGCAGGAGGCCAGCTGCTAAGACGTAGCAAGTTGGACAAGGTTTTCTTCAGACCTTTAAGAGTCCCATTGAGGCTGAGCGATCTTCTGTTAAGACTCGCTAGTGCAGCTGCAGAGTTACCGGATCCATTGTGCTTTATGAGGAGAAAACAACCGCAAAGATGACTCTCCTGCACAACGACAAGGATACCTTCCCTCAAACCGGACAAGCGATTGTCAAAAAGGGGGAAGAAGAGTACTGTCAGTTCAGGAGAACGGTCAGATAGCAGTACTGAGACTTAGCAGAAGGCAGACCGGCACGTACCAGACGGACCGGAAGATGCCATCAACCGGAAGATCGAAGAACTTGCAAAATCCAAGTAATAGATAGGCCAACAACGGCTATAACAGAAAGGTAAAGGGGAAGAAGAGTACTGCCAGGTCAGGATAAAGGGCAAATGGCAGTACTGAGATGAAGCAGAAAGCAGAAACCGATACGTACCAGACAGACCGGAGAATGCCATCAACCGGAAGATCGAAGAACTGGCAAAGTCTAAGTATTAGATAGGCCAACAACGGTTGTGATAGATTGGTATATGTATCAAATCTCTTTGATATAATAAACACCTTTCTGCTTCGTTGAGTTTTGACAATCACCAAAAAGGCGGAAATTGTTAGAAATCGTGAATTTGAACAATTCAGATTAAAAAGTTTTGGTGATTGGATTAAACTCAACTGAGTATACCGGTTAGATAAGTGAAACCGGATACCAGAACACAGTTCAACATGCATTCAGAAACAGGATGAAGATTACAAACGGAAGATAAGCGAAGACCGGAAAACAGATACCGGACGTGGCACGTAATCAAGATTCAAATTATTTATGGCGCGGCAAGTTTGTAGACTTCTGACAAGCATTTAATGAAAGGCTGGAATTGAGCCCAAGCTGAAATCAAGCCAACGCTCAAAAAGGAATAAGGCAAGGGCACAGTCTGAACTGCAACAAGACCGGACAGTACCCATTTTGGATAAATATCATTTAATGCACTGTCCGGTACAAGGAGCTATCTCACAACGGCTCCCTTCATCAAGCTCAACAATAAAAAGGAGAGAAGCATATGAAGATAAGTGACGACCATTCTTGAAAGTGAAAAACAAGCGAAAAACTATCAAGCTATTAAGCGAGTTATTTTGGTGTTGTCCTCAATGTACGAACCAGTTGCGGTTAGTAAGTGAGTTGTTTTTCAAGGGACTTTAACAAGCTCTTGAAGTAGGTGGATTGTATTATACGACTGCATAGGTGATTCATTAGATCAAAGCTGAGAGCAGCTGGGTAGGTTGTACTTAGTGTATAACTGAAGATCTAGTGAACCTTCCTTGCGAGGAAGAAGGGGAGACGTAGGAGAGTTAACTCCGAACTTCCAGAAACAAACCGGTGTTCTTTCACACACACACACACAAACACACGACGTCCATCATCGGCCTTGGTTCAAAACCGACGATTCGTTTCTGCACGTTACACATAGAAAAATATCAAGTACCGGTATTGACTCTAACCGGTTCAGTACCGAAAAAGAGATAAGCATTTATTCACTCCCACTCTAAACGCGTTAACCGATCCTAACACTATGGGTGGTGTGGTTCCCACTATTGTTGTACTATATTATTTTTATTAATAATATTTGTAATTCTGGATTACTATTCACCGCCCCTTTTTACTTGTCACCGCCCCCTAAAGGGCTGAAAAAAGACGTTTTTTTGCCCTTATAATATTTAAATTAATTTAAAAAGAAAAAACTAACTAAATCTATAATTTCGGTACGAAATACTGAAAACACTAAATACACAATAAATTCGAACGATCGATCGATACGGGAAAAAAAATTCGTTTTAACATTTTAGGACCGATCGATCGATATTTTCGGTCCTGCAGTGCGCGAGATCGGCTAGCACACAGATCGGCCGAAATTTTAGTTCGGCCACACAGGGCCGACCGAAATTTTAGTTTTGCCCGCACAAGCCCGGCTGAAATTTCAGTTCGGCTCGCACAGGCCCGGCCGAAATTTCAGTTCGGCCCGCACAGGCCTGGCCGAAATTTTAGTTCGACCGTATTTCTATTTTTTAATACCGAGAGGAATAAAAGTGCCAAAATTTTAGTTCGACCGCATTTTTATTTTTTTTAACACCGAGAGGAACAAAAGTTAAAACCGGAGCAAAACGGGGGTTGGTCAGGCCCACTGTTCGTGTGCGCGGGTGTCGCGCTCGCACACAAGTCGGCCTGATTTGCACCCTCTGCGCGCGCACGCGAGCGACTTACCTGTGGACTAATATTAGCTATTTAATTTAAACTAAGAAAATTTACATCTATATATAAGGTGGGTGAAACCATGTTGTTTCTCCAATGTAGGAAAACAACTCTTCACTTTAAATTCCCCCCAATTAATTCACATTCACAAGTCCAAAATAAAGCCCATGTCTCTCAACTTAATAAAGCCCAAATTGGAGAGAATATTATGTTGAGAGACATGGGTTTTATTTTGGGCTTGTGAAGGTGAATTAATTGGAGGGAATTTAAAGTGAAAAGTTGTTGTTCCACATTGGAAAAACAACATGGTTTCACTCACCTTATATATAGATGTGAATTTTAGCTAATATTATGTCACATGTAAGTCGCTCGCGTGCGCGCGCAGGGGGGTGCAAATCAGGCCGACTTGTGTGCGAGCGCACGACCCGCGCACACGAATGGCGGGCCGAGAACAGTGGACCTGACCAACCCCCTTTTTGCTCCGTTTTAAACTTTTATTCCTCTCGGCATTTAAAAAAAATGAAAATACGGTCGAACGAATGCGGGCCGAACCAAAATTTCGGCCGGGCCTGTGCGGGCCGACCTAAATTTCGGCCAGGCAGTGTCCGGGCCGAAAATGTCGATCGGTCAGCATACAACCCGACCGAAAATTTCGTTCGGCACGTGCACTGCAGTGCCGAAAATATCGATCGATCGGTCCTAAAATGTTAA
Source organism: Craterostigma plantagineum (assembly GCA_027422505.1). Taxonomy (NCBI): domain Eukaryota; kingdom Viridiplantae; phylum Streptophyta; class Magnoliopsida; order Lamiales; family Linderniaceae; genus Craterostigma; species Craterostigma plantagineum. Next base: position 52,406 of record JAPQWV010001219.1, on the reverse strand, counting down.
ATCCAATTTTTTTTTGTATCAATCGATCATTCGAATATATTTGTGTATGTAGTTTTCAGTATTTCGTAACAGAATTATATATTTAGTTAGTTTTTTCCTTTTTAAATAATTTAAATATCATAAGGGCAAAACGTCTTTTTTAAGCTCTTTAGGGGCGGTAACCAGTAAAAAGGGCGGTGAATAGTAGTTTCCTTTGTAAATTAGAGAATGCCAAAGTTTTTTCATTACTACGCAGATTTCAAGCTTGGTAAAAAGTAAGACATTCAACTGAGCATCAACGTCGACGCCGGACAATTCCTCCGCCGGCGCCGGCTTCCTGAACGCCACTTCTCAGTGCAGAAGCATGGGCTTGGCCGTGGAAACGAGTCTCAGCTCGATCGTCACACCTCTTCATCTAGGTGCGTTATTCTCCTAATAGCTATCTGTAATTTGTGGATGGGATCGTCTGTGTTCATATTATTACTGATTTGAGATTGAGTTTAGGATGAAATTCTTAAATTACGTACTGAAATTAGACTATTCCGCCATGTGCTTGACAAAATGCCTCTTAAGAGCACTGATGATTTTATAAAGAAACCTTTTTAAGCAATTGTGCTGAGTAATTGGGAGTTCCATCACAACCTTCATCGATTTGAACGTTTCAAACACTGTCGACTTTAAACCTTTTGTTTTTTTCATCGTGAAGATAACATTTGTGGGCTTGGAGTATCCGCAAAAAATGCGAATGAGTAGCATACAAGTAAATATGTAGGTTCGGAAAGTAAATAAATGAAGTGCGTGTAAATATGTAGACTCGTAGCGTATCGAACTTCATTGAGTAAATGACATATGTAGGCTCGGATTGTTGGTGAACGACGACAAATGAATAACATATGTAGGTTCGGATTGGATCAAAATCCGCTACAAATGAATGAGACATATGTAAGTTTGTTGGTTCGGGTGCAACCGATGTGCAAAATGCAGGTCCATGGTGCTTTATCATTTGTATTATACTTTTACATAAGTATTAATTATTCAGGTTCGATTCCGATTCCCTCGGATAGGAAAGAAGGGCTTAAGTCATATTTATGGGGGTCGAAATGAAATTTAAGATAATACAATCTTATCTCAAATCTCAATTGGTGCAGATAAGCTTCTACCTTTTTCTAAATCTCAACAAGAAAACCTCGGCAAGGTCTTCGCAAAGAGGGAAGTGTAAAGCAAACGCAAATCACCGAAGGACCACCTCAAAACTTTTAATTTTTGTTGGTAACCCTTCTTTAGATCCCCTAATTTTGTTATTTCTGCTATTCGTGAATTTTGATTGTGTCTTGCCTGTGCCGTCTTAATTTGGTTTCAGATCTGGGAAGATGTAAATGGATTATAAATGATCGTATATCCCTCTGCCTTTGTGTGCAACTTCTTGATGATTTCCGATTCACTTTCTTTTTGTACACATTAGTGGAATTTGTTGATTTACCTCCGTATCTGTGGCTCATATCGAGACCAAGTGACTTCTTCTGTATCAGCATGTTGTTTCATTCTATGCCTTTATGCACTTTGTGTGACTATTTTGATGATGGAGTGTTAGTGGCATCTTAAATTTGAACCTTTCGTGATTGCCTAATGTTATTGGAGTTTGGCTTCTTAGATTGTTAAAGCTCTCATTCTTAGCCAATTGTTGAGGGTTAGAATCCCATGTTACTTGGGTAAAGAGACCCGAGGTATTGTATCTATAACACAAGTGGTTATTTGACAGAGCCAATGAGGTCTTGGCCTATATTGGTCAAGGTTGAGGCCTCAAAGGATTATGGAGGTGATGTAGCATGATTGATTCTCCCTACCAACGTTTCCTTGAGTGAGGCTATCTCAGATGAAGAATTTGCTTCAAATGAAAAACTTGTCAGCCATTTCTCCTTGTTCCTATAATATTATTAGATCAGGCAATTGAAAATCTCTACCTTTCTGCTCTACAACACAGCAAGTCAAAAGCTATGGAGTTGGTCGTTCAGTGCCGTAGATGCTCAAAGTGGAGAATCATACCCACGAAGGAGAAGTACAAAGAAATACGAGAGCGTATTAGGGAAGTGCCTTTCTTTTGCGAACACGGAAGGGAGTGGAAGCCCGAATTGTCCTTTGAAGTCGTGACTGATATCGAACACGATGAGACTAATCTTTGGATCGTCGACACGCCCAACGTTCCTATGACTCCTCCTGGCTGGGAACGGCGTCTGACATTCAGAGAAATAACAAGCCCAAAATTAGCAGATGTGTGAGTATCAATTGAACCTTCTTCCTGTATTTTTTTCCTCCAACTGTAGTTTTTTAAAGCTATTGATTAACAGTGTAAACTAATGGGGATGTTATTTTTGACACTCCACAGATACTATTACCCACCTGGTGGACGAGAGAGGTTAAGGTCAAAGGCAGATATCCGCAGGTATAATTAATATAATTAATCTCTTACGACTTTCGATCATTATCAGCTTCAGAGTTATTAATAAGTTACATTATATGGTGCTTTGTAATTCCAAGGTACCTTGATGAAAATCCCGAGTACAGAGATAGCATCACCGTAGAGATGTTATGCTTCAAATCGCCAAAGGTTTTCGAAAATTCTACGCCTCCCAGCAATCAATCAGCAGAAGTTACAGAAGGTGACTTGAAGAAACATATGTTTTATCGTGTCATATCGAACATAATGTTGGAAAGACAGAATGTAGATTTGTCTGTTTGATGTGAACTCTCTCTCTCTCTCTCTCTCTCTCTCTCCCCTCCCTCCCTCCCTCCCTCCCTCCCTCCCATAATCCATTCCTTGTTTTTTGTCAAGGTGGAGATATAGAAGATGAGCCTAATGAGTCGAGTGGATCGTCAAGTGATGAAGGCGATCCACAGTGGCGTGGAGAAGAAGATGATGATGAAGTATGATTGAGATTCACTGGCTTTTGGCTAACCATTCAAGTGAGTGGGTAATTTGTGATTTTTTTTTTTATGGGTGTGAAAAAAGTTATGGTACTTTAGATTGACAAATTTGGATGGACAGCCTTTTTTTTCAGTTAACTTGCTTGACTTGAGCAATTAAAAGTCTTTGAGGTCTAAGATTGTATATTTTGGGTGAGGCTCTTGATTCACTCCGGGTCAGAATCAGATATAAGTAGTGTTATTATTTTTAAATGTCATATCAATCTTTCTATCACCATTAGGTAAAATTATCTAACCCTTGGATTTTTACTCATTATTATATTTTCGCACGCTCTATGTGTGAGATTAGTTGATAGTTGGTAGTTTTAATAGGTGATGCACTAAAAATAGAGTAAGGCAATTATTGTGAGGTTTAAGGCTAAGACTAGTGATTTAATAAGTTTTTTTTTTAATTTTTAAATAAAAAAATATGATTGGTTAATATAGATCAATTTATAGTGTATCCATTGTAAAAGAGTATAGATTTTCATTTTTCGCTCCAGGCTCTTTCAAGCCGCAATTAAACTTCCTTAGTCATTATTTATAATTAACAAGATAATTATTAATATTATCAATCATACTGTTCTCAACAGTTTTTACGAAAATGTGCACGTAAATAACTGTCTTGGGGTCCATAATAGTGGGATTATCTATACTAGTATAACGTGCACATCCTAACGCATGTGCGCCAATAGGAGCAGTTATCGAAATGAGCAGTTTTTCTTTGAGGGACGGTTGAGATTGGTCAACATATGAACGGTTGTGATTTCAATTGAATTGACACACCAAAGTGGCGGTTACTCTAAGGAGAAGGGGCTTAAAATAGAAAGATAGCATGTGTAGGTGTTTAACTTGTGGCTCACTTTCAACTACCAAATTAGTTTTCAAGATGTAGAAAAATAAAATAAACGGCAATAGAAAAATGCATCTTGAATTTCTGCCAAATAAACCTCCTCGACATACATGTTTATTCTACTTGCGTGTTTTGCTTATTAAATACGTAAGTATGTGATCGCTATCTACATGAAAACAAAAAAGACGCGACACGATTTGTATTATTTATGCAATAAATATTTACGAACTCCGCCACATCTATACTATCTATAATTGGTGAGAGGTGGATAAAAACTGCCCAATTTGGTATGTATATTATTTATAATTTACTCCCTCATTTATAATTTAATTAATTAAGTAATTCTCATATCACTTCTAATTTTTTTATTTATTTATTGTACTTCCTTTAAAACTAAGTGTTTTTATATATTTAAATTTTATATATCATCTTAAGCAGTAGAAATTATTATTTTAAAATTTAAAATAATTTCAATATAATTATATTTTGAGCACACACATCGGGTGTGCAAGAAAGTACTAGTTCATATAAATGAACAATACAGTATCCAATGAAATTGCGCATGAAATCATCTGTCTCACAAATTGTGTCCCCCTCTATGTCCCAAATAATCAGGATCCGTTAAAATTTAAATCTGACGGTACAAAATTTATTTATTAATTCTTTTAATCATATATTCCACCAAACCATAAATCGTCGATATTTCATGGGATTTATATGGTAAAAACAAATAAGCACATTTAATTTATTCCTTGTTTTGTGATGATCGATTTGATATCCATATCATATATTTTCTGATAATTATAAAATCAATTTTACCAGAGTGAGACAGGAAATGGGACATAGATTATGGAACAGAGGATTTCAACCGATGAAATTGGCATACGAAAACACTATCTTTCGGAGGTTGATCATAAACTGCGTAACTACACCTTATGATTAAATTGTCACAGTAAGAATACCACACACAGTGACTCAGCTCGGTAGAATTGATGCAAGCTGAAAATTAAACTTTCGGGAACAACAAAAATTCAAATTTTCAATAGTATTCGAGCGTGTCACTTCATGTGGTATTTATTAAAAGTATATTTTTAATTTCAAGAGTTAATTTATTTCTATAGTCTAATTTCAAGCAAGTGTACTAGATCGTGCAAATAGTATGGACGTAAGTCCGAGTATCAATCCACGAGGATAGCTCGATTAATTTGAAAAATACGATTCTAACTTATATAAGTATTATATTTTTTTTTGTTTTGAATTAAAAACACAAATAAGCAACTATAAAACGATTACGAATATTAATTGACGACAAACGTGATTGATGACATATTTCGGCACGGAATAATCTACGTCTTCATGCAATCGACTTTATCTAATCAATACGATTTAAGCCAAGGTAGAAATTCCTAAACTTGCTACCCGCTCTCGCGTGTGTAGCAACCCTATGCGAGAGTAACCAATCAACTATATCCATAAATGACTGAGTTAGTCCGTACGCATTCGATTTTATGAATTTTCCCGACTTTAGACGTTTTCGGCGTCTAAGGTCTCGAGAACCACACGAACGAAACCGAATTCCATCTATAGTCGGTTTTACGTCGTGATGTTCAACACTTTAATTCTAATCGGTCTAATCACCCCTCGGTCTCATAAACCAATCAATAAACAAGCATATGGCGACCAATCATACGCAGACATTAAAATCAGCGAGAAACACATAACTTAGCACATATGATTAAATAAAGCACGATAACATTAATGTGAGTTCATAATCCGGCCTAATAAGGCCTTAACCACAAACGACTTACGCTAACTTATTAATTAGCGAAAGCAACGAAGGTTTAAACAAACACATAAGTAAAACAACACAGTAAAAGGAAAGATAGAAAATTATGCCCCTTACAGTAATCGAACAGTTGGTGGCCTCTTTTCTTAATAGCACATAGCTGTCCCAAGTGTACACAACTTCACCAAGCACGCACGCACCTTACTCTAATCGCGCACAGAAACTCCACTTCTCACCCAGATGTCGAAGCCCCCGGTCTGCCTTTTCTTTGTAAGACATTTTATAGGTCATAAGGAAAACACGAGAGCGGCAGAATCATTCCCTATTTTCTTCCTCTCCTCTTCTGTTTTGTGCGCCCCGCTCTCTATTTATAACCTAAATGTCGAAGCCTCCCACAATTCTGCTCATCTTCCTCGTTTCTGCAGTTCAGCCTTGAAAATCGCATGTGTGCTCGTGGTGTAAGATTGTTGGCAGCTACATTTCGTTTTCTTGACTGCCTTTGATGTGCTAAGCCGTAAGATTGTCGTGCGTCTTTTTCTTCGATAATGGTGTGTAGTTCGATCGTTGCCTCTCTCTCAATCTATTTGTATATTGTATCTATATGTGTGTTTGGTTGCTAGATGGTCTGCTTTTATTGTTTTCTTGCTTCATGGGTTCACATAGTTTGGGCTGATTTTTGGCCCAAGTTCATTCCAATTCTCGGCCTTTTTTGCTTTGTTACCTGTAAAATATGGAAAGTAGCATACGATAGAATATTTTCGGATATTTAGACATATATCGATGGAATTACGCAATTTTCCGGGTCTAAGATGTTCGTAAAATCCTAACTTATCATGAAGCAAGCAAGAGAAGAAAATAAATAATCTATACTCTTTTATAACTCTTTTGTAAAGAGAATAAGGGAATACGAACTCTATATTGATCTGTTAATAAAACATTTTTATACATTAATTACTATTAGAAAAATTAAAAAACTAATTTTTATCCACATAATAAACGCATGAAGTCATATGTCCAACAAATACGTCTCTCTCTGTCCAACCAATCAGAGCCGTTCAATTTTAAATCATGTAGTTCACCAATTTTCTTTTTTATGTTTTAATCTTTTATTCTATATTCTACTAAATGATAAAATCAATCATCGTTATTTCATATGCAATAAATAACATCCAATTTATTCATTGTTTGTTGACAGGAAATGACATGAATGGTGGGATCAGACGATTTCATCAGCATAATAACTATCTATCTCTATTTTTTGTATCACATATTAAAACCTATCAATATCAATTAATGTTGTCTTATAGAAGTACTAGTATCAATGTGATAAAAATGAAAGGCTAGCGTAATGGGCCTGCCCTTCCTTCCCTAGAAAAGCGATGTAAGGAAAAAACACTATAAATTAGAAGTCAAGTTCTTCGATGTCCTTTGTGCTCAAGTTCCTTCTTCCCTATGTTGGGAAATGGGAACCACATCTCAGTGAAAACTCATAAACCTCATATACTATTACGGAATGATTTCCGTCAATCAATGTAAATGAATGTACTTTATTCACTTACCATAGTTAGGGTCAAAGATCTCATTTTACGGAGATAATCACTCCCCGCTGTAAATGCAATCAACTGTATATATCCTAATACAAAAACAGAGACGCACAAGGAATTGAGTCCCTTTGCTTTCTTCCTCCAAATATTCTGTTCTTTGTTATGGTATCAGAGCAGGGCAATCTGTGATTTATTCCTGTTGCCTTTATTAATTTTTTTTTTTTTTGTGATTTCAAATCAGACATGGTGAACACTGATGGAGGCGAACTCCTCAGATTTCCACGACTGTCGACGGTGGTGAACCTGTCATCCGGCACCAGACAATTTCGCCGTATGATCTTACCGCCAACGACTATCCCGGGGCTTCAATCACTCATTTTCAATTGTGTGGAGAGAGCAATTACGAAGAATGGTCCAAGGCCGTCCGAACTGCGTTACGTGCCCGGAAAAAGTTTGGATTCATCGACGGATCCATTCCAAAACCGGCAGAGACGTCTCCAGACTTCGAAGATTGGTGGGCTATCAACTCGTTGCTTGTCTTGCGGATCATGAATTCAATTGAGCCCGGGTTTCGTTCAACAATTACGCACAATGAAGTTGCGCGTGATTTATGGATTGATATTCGCGACTCTCTGTCTCAGGTGAATGGGCCGCGAATTCAACAATTGAAAGCGGATCTCTCCAATTGCAGACAGAAGGGACTCTCCATTACGGCGTATTACGGCCGTCTGAAGAAAATCTGGGATGAACTTGCTTCCTATGATGCTGCTGCGGTGTGTTCTTGCGGTCGGTGCACCTGCAATCTTGCTGCCGTCGCCGAGAAAAAGGTCGAGGAGGAGAAGCTTCATCAGTTTCTTTTGGGCCTCGATGATGTTGTTTACGGGACTGCTCGATCAAATCTTCTTGCTCAGGATCCGCTGCCTCGATTGAAGAAGGCATATTCCACCATGGTTCAGGAGGAACGATTGCGTCTCATGTCGCAATCCAAGGAGCTGGTTCCAAGGAGCTCAGGATCCGCTGCCTCGATTGCTTCACCGTTCAATCTGCTGCTGCTGTGTCTTCTCTGGCACCGTCCAGTAGAGATTGTGGCGTTTGTTGCGTCTGCTGGTCAGAAAAATCACGGCCGTGGTGCTGGTTCCAAGTCTCCGTCCGCCGGCTCTTCGGAATCGTCACTTTTCTGCACCAATTGCAATCGGTCTGGGCATGACATCACGACCTGCTTCAAGATAATTGTATACCCGGAAGACGGGGCAAGGGACGTGGAGCTGGTCGCGGCAGGACGCAACAATGGCGGACAGGCGCGCGGCAGTGGTGGTGGCTTCGCGGCTGGTTTTGGTCAATTTCCAGCTTTGGCAAATACGGTGGCTGTTCCAGTTAATTCATCTGTTGCTGCGCCTGGGGTTGAGTCTCCGGTTGTGACTGGACTTTCTCAAGACCAGTGGAGTACTCTTATCTCCCTTTTGAATGTGGCTAAACCTAGTTCGGTTCCGAAGTTGTCCGGTAAGCGTATTTCTTCCGGTTGGATGTATGATTCGGGAGCAACGCGTCATATGACTGATTGTCTTACTTATTTTGACACTGTGCATGATATTAATGGTGTTCCGGTGCAACTTCCGAATGGGGAAATTATTTTTGCCACGCAAGCCGGGACTGTGATGCTCAGTGGTCGCGTGACACTAAACAATGTTCTTTATGTGCCTAGTTTGAAATGCTATTTAATTTCGGTCTCTCAGTTATTAAGAGATATTGCCTCTGTTGCTCACTTTTTGTCTAGTGTTTGTCTCATACAGGACCCCACTTCGAGGACGCTGATTGGAGCGGGTGAGCAAAGGGAGGGGCTTTATTTTTTTCGAGATGTGGAGATCGTATGTGCTGTGGCATCTTCTGGGTTTTCTACGGTTGATTTATGGCATCAACGTCTCGGGCATCCGTCTCCTAAGGTGTTAGCTTTGCTTCATTCTGTTGGTTCTGTCAAGGATAGTAGTTTTCATAAGCCCTGTGATGTGTGTTTTCGGGCCAAACAAACTCGGAATTCCTTTCCTGTTAGCACTACCAAAACTACTCAAAATTTTCAATTGATTCACTGTGATTTGTGGGGGCCTTATCGTGTTCCCTCATTTTCGGTAGTAGATATTTTTTTACCATTGTTGATGATTTTTCGAGAGCTGTTTGGCTTTATTTGTTGGTTGACAAAACGGAAGTGTCTCTGACGCTGCGTAATTATTTTGTCATGGTTGAGCGTCAGTTTAAGAAATCAGTTCAAAATGTTCGCAGCGATAATGGCACTGAATTCATGTGTATGACTGATTACTTTCGGGAACATGGTATTTTACATGAGACTTCTTGTGTGGGGACTCCTCAGCAAAATGGTCGCGTGGAGCGCAAACACAGACATATTTTTGAACTAGCTCGAGCTTTGCGTTTCCAGGCCCACTTGCCGATTGAATTTGGGGTGATTGTGTTTTGGCTGCCAGTTACTTGATTAATCGAACCCCGTCTTCTGTTTTAAATAGAAAAACTCCCACTGAAATTTTATATGGACGTCCGCCTTCTCTTTCCCATATCCGTGTTTTTGGATGCCTTTGCTATGTTCACAATCAGGATCGTCATGGTGATAAATTTTCCAGTCGCAGTAGGAAATGTGTTTTTGTTGGATATCCATTTAGAAAGAAAGGATGGCGGGTGTATGATTTAGAGAGTGGGAGTGGGACTTTTCTTGTTTCCCGAGATATGGCTTTCTTTGAAACTGAATTTCCTTATATGACTATGCCTCTGGATACTCCTCCGGCTCCTGTTGTTGAGTCCGGTCCTATTCCTATCGAAGAAGATGAATTGGATCCTCCTTTGGATACTTCTGTTCCCACTGAACTTGTTTCCTCTGATTCTTCATCTGACCCCCCATCAGCCAGGGGGGGGGGGGTCGTCAACTCCTATGCAACAGGAAGAACTTCTGGGTCGTGGGCATCGAACTAAGTATCGTTCCACTCGGTTGAATGATTTTCTTGGTCATACTGTTACTTCTTTAAGCCCTCTCCTAGCTCATCCTCTTCACCAGTTTCCTCAGTGCGTCATATCTTATTCTGCACTATGTCAATTTTGCTTCTTTTTCTTCACCACATCGAGCATTTTGGCAAGTATTACTGCAGGTGCTGAACCTTAGTCTTTCTCGGAAGCTGTTAAAAATCCTCGTTGGATAGACGCAATGCATCAGGAAATTCAGACTTTGGAATCTAATGGCACATGGATCATTGCTCCTCTTCCTCCTGGCAAACGCGCCATCGGGTGTAAATGGGTCTATAAGATCAAATATAACTCTGATGGTTCTGTTGAGCGTTACAAAGCTCGTTTGGTTATCTTGGGCAATAAGCAGGTTGAGGGACTTGACTACAATGAAACTTTTGCTCCCGTTGCGAAAATGGTCACCGTTCGCACCTTGCTTACTGTCGCCGCCGCGAAAGGTTGGGAACTTCATCAGATGGATGTTCACAATGCTTTCTTACATGGCGATCTGTCTGAGGAGGTCTATATGAAGTTACCGCCTGGTTTTTCTTCTCCTGCTTCTGGCGGTGTGTGTCTACTTCAACGATCTCTTTATGGCCTCCGTCAAGCTCCTCGATGCTGGTTTGCCAAACTTGCCACTTCCTTACGTCAGTATGGTTTTCAGCAGTCCTCTTCTGATTACTCTCTTTTCTCTTCCGACGTGGTTCTGTGCAGCTTACAGTGCTGGTCTATGTGGATGATCTGATCCTTTCTGGCAATGATAGCGCCGCTATTCGCTTGTTTAAAGATTATTTGAGTCGTTGCTTCCACATGAAAGATCTTGGGGTACTTAAATATTTTCTTGGCATTGAGGTGGCTCGTAATTCGTCTGGAATTTTTCTTTGTCAGCGCAAGTATGCTTTAGATATTATTTCTGAAGTTGGTCTTTTGGGTGCTAAACCGGGCGGCTTTCCCTTGGAGCAGAATCATCAGCTTGCCTTAGCCATTGATCATCCTTTGTCTAATCCTGAGAGTTATAGACGTTTGGTTGGTCGCTTGATTTATCTTGCGGTCACTCGTCCTGAGCTTTCCTACTGTGTTCATACACTTGCTCAGTTTATGCAGAAACCTCTTCAGGTTCATTGGGAAGCTGCCCTTCGTGTTGTTCGTTATTTGAAGGGTAATCCGGGTCAAGGCATTCTTCTTCGCGCTGATTCTGATCTCCAATTGTCATGATGGTGCGACTCTGACTGGGCTAGTTGCCCTTTGACTCGGCGTTCTCTCACTGGCTGGTTTGTGCAATTGGGTACTTCTGCGATCTCCTGGAAAACCAAGAAACAACAAATCGTAGCACGATCGTCTGCCGAAGCTGAGTATCGGTCTATGGCATCCACTGTTTGTGAGTTGAAATGGTTAAAAGGATTGTTAGAATTTCTTGGCGTCTCTCATCCTCAGCCTATTCACCTCTATTGTGATAGTCAGGCTGCCCTTCATCTGGCTGCTAACCCTGTTTTCACGAACGAACAAAGCATATAGAGGTCGATTGTCATTTTGTTCGAGACGAAGTTGTGAAGGGTACTATTCTTCCTAGTTACGTGTCCACACATGTGCAACTGGCAGATATCTTTACAAAGGCTTTGGGAAAATCTCAGTTTGATTACTTTCTCGGCAAGCTGGGCATTCGAAATCCTCATGCTCCAGCTTGAGGGGGGGTATTACGGAATGATTTCCGTCTGTAAATCAATGTAAATGAATGTACTTTATTCACTTACCATAGTTAGGGTCAAAGATCTCATTTTACGGAGATAATCACTCCCCACTGTAAACGTAATCAACTGTATATATCTCTAATCCAAAAACAGAGACGCACAAGGAATTGAGTCCCTCTGATTTCTTCCTCCAAACATTCTGTTCTTTGTCATATACCGAAAACTAAACTAAGCAGCATAGTTGGCCAAGTTATTCATCGTTATGCCATTTTGTTTTTGGTGCCACATTTCTCTCCTTTTGGCGGTGGATCATCGTCTTCTTTTTTTCTTCTTCGTTTATGTTGTCTTTTTCTTCCTTTATTCATCATTACCTTGTGAAAACCTAAGGAAAAAAGAAAAGAGTGGTAGATTTTCTGTGCGTCTGAGCTATCATTTCCCAATTTCATTGATTCCACTTCAGCTTTTACTAATTTTTCTCTAGGGTGAACACTAAGATAAAGGGTCTATTCTTTACCATTATCCATAAATGAAGAGACGGTACTGTTATTCTTACTAAAACCTTAACCTGCTAATAAGATTTGATGCGGGTATGACCTCGATCAATAAGATTTGGTCCGGCAAATAAAGGCGACGAGTGAAACGGACTGGGATGGATATTTTAGTTGTGTTTGAATCTGTTACTTAGTGATGGAAACGAAAGAGACATAGATTTTACGTGGTTCGGATCGGTGTCCTACGTCCACGGGCCGCCAAAAACAGTGTTCACTATTCACAGTTGGGGAATGCACACTCAAGCTCACTTCTCTCGTTACAGTGCGTTAATCGTGGAGAAGATGACTACATGAAAATATCTAAGGGTGTGTTTGGTTGGGGGTATAAGGAGGGATTAGGGGGTACGGATTAACTAAATCAGTGTTTGGTGCGGAGGTTTATTTAAAGGTGTGGTTTTACCTAATACCCCCTTAATACTCCCTTTAAGCCCTTAAATAAATCAGCCACCTCCCTTTCCTTTATTTAATCACGTGTGTTCCTGACATATTTATCCATATTTATTAATCTATTTCCACGTTTACCCTCTTTCAGTCTGATGCAATGTAATCGTCTTCACTAAATCACCACTGACTTCAATCGTGTGGCTAAGACATTGAATCTGTAAATTGAATATACGAATGCGATGAACAGATTTAACAAACATCGACGTCAATTTTTGCTTCTCTGTGTGCTGAAAAACATCGTCCCTTTCGTTTTGTTAGCTAATAGAAGAGAACACTGTCGAGGAAGAGAACATAGCCTTCAATTTTACCAGAAGAACACATGTCAGTGGTGGAAGAGCCCAAGCTCACGAACTCATCGCCGTCGTCGCGGCCGCCATCGGAGGAGGTTCTGGCGCGGAGACCCTCTCCGGCGACCACCGAGTTCATCGCCGAACTGTGACCGGAGGGGGAATCGGAAAAGTAGAACCTTTCGAGGACGGAAGAGTCCAATTGAAGATAATTTTGATTCTGTTCAACCAAATACACTGTGTTAGAGCTGATTCGATTTCTGATAAACCGTTCCTTATCAAGAATTTAATTACAGCTTCGAGCTTTTCTTCTTATGTGCTACTGAAGCTTTCTTAGAGCTGTAGAGTGTCGGTGGTGGTATTTTTCAATCTGAATATTATTATATTGTTTTTTCTGCACTTGTATGATCATGGTTATCATCATCGTCTTCTTCTTGAGTTGGCTTGGCACAGTGATTGTTGCTTTGTTCAATTTCAATTTAGTTTTAACCCATTTTGGCTGGCATCAAATCACATGACTAACTCAAATGATGTTAATTTAAAACGCGGGTAAAATTGTAATTTTTTCTAATTAAATCTAATACCATTTAAATCCATCTACCAAACATATCATACGTCGTTACTTGATCCCATCAACCAAACACCATAAATACCTCATATCCCCCATTATATAAACCCAACTAAAATTAATACCATCTAAACTCATCCTTCCAACCAAACGGACTCTAAGTGTTTTGTGACGTGTGTTGTCAATCTCCCTTGCCTCTTCATTCTCTCTTTCCCAATATACTCATTGGCCTCTCCTTTCCAGCTGGTTGTCCTTTGGGACCACTTGACTGCAGTTCCTGGTACAGCTCAGGGGAGACAACAGTTGCAGGTGTACAATTGTCAGACTGGCGCGTCTCCCCTTTGTCTACAGTGCCATCCACTCTTTACCTTCCACGTGCCCCATGGTTGGCTATACCTAATATTTCCCGCTCAAATCATCTCGTTGTCGGAATCTTCCGTGCAGGACCTCTGGTCTCTAGCTCTCCCTCTTACCTGCTACCATAACTTAAAAGTTACTTGCTAACTGTTTTTCGCTTCGGACAATTTATGATGTTCTTTTCTGGACCTCTTGGGTTGCTTTTCTATTTTGGACATTTCCTGTTGTTTTTCTTTTTTGGACCTTTTCTACTATCTTTCTTTGGATCATTTACGTTGCTTCTACGTGTATGCTTTTGTGATATGCTTCTTCCCATTTCACTCGCACCTCAACTCCGCTCTGTTGGGCTTTGAGTATCTGAAGCTCATCTTGCTGTTAATCCCCGGGCTTATGTCACCACCACTCTCCACTCCCACTACTTCGGATTGTGCTGATGTTGATCAGCACATTTGAAGTATGTGAAGAGTGTTCCTCCTGATTTTCCAACCTCAATTTTCTCCATCGTTACCCCTTGGTAGTCTGTGTCAGACCTTCGTAAAATGTAATACCTTGGATGTTTGCCTACGAGATACGTTCGCTCCCTACGCGTTCTCCTTCCAACATCTTGCTGCATTTGCATTCGAAGCTTTCATCCAAGAAGTTTTTGGCAAACAGAAACGTGTATCTGCCACCTAGGGGCTCCTGGGTATGTTAGTTGTGACACCCCTTATTTCGTTATTTATCAAGTTCGTATAATATCGGTGAACCTTTCCTCTTTGTGTGAGGCCAGCATTGGTTGATTCTCTATTCCGGGGTTGAATCGGAGCCTAGGAGCTCTCTTTCGTACCTGGAATGATCCAGGGCCAGCAAGGTTTACCCGAGATAGCCGGGGCCGAGAGGCGCTTTTTCGTGAAGCCAACAAGAATTCAACCCGGAATAATCCGGGGCTTGGGCGTATTTTGCAGGTCCAACAAGTATTCAACCCGGTGTAATTCGAGGCTTGGGCTTATCCCAGTTCGGGTTTGTCAGGCGTTGATCCAGGGTAGCCTGGAGCCTGGGCGCATTTCGTACGGGTGCGTTTCGCGCGGCCACAAGGGCGTATCCCAGTTCAGGTTTAGCAGGCGTTGATCCAGGGTAGCCTGGAGCCTGGGCGCATTGCGTGAAGTTGCGTTTCGCGCAACCAACAAGGGCGTATCCCAGTTCGGGTATAGAAGGCGTTGATCCAGGGTAACCTGGAGCCTGGCGCATTTCGCGGCGGCAAATGGTCGAGTACACTGCCTGGGAGGTCACTGGATGAGAATGCTGGGTGGTTTAGGCAGATCGAGTGTGTCTGTTTGACGGTGAGACGTCAAAGAGATAGCAGGAACGTGCCGTTGTTATGAGACCAGTAGATTCTTAAGACGAAGCATAGGCAAGACGATGGAGGAACAGGTGCCGTTAGCACAGACTCTGCATGAAAGATTCGAGGAAGCCGCAGGAGTGACTAGGAAGAGTCCTGCACCGGCTCTGACGCTGGCATCGCTGGTCGAGACCTTATCGCCAGCGCCGACACCCACTTTTGTAGGACCATCTGGAGCAGTTGCGCCCCAAACTCCCGTAACCATGACGGTAGAACAGCTGGATTTGCTGGTGAAGAACACGGTGGACGCTGCCATGACAGCTAATAGGGCAAACAACAAAGGTAAGCGGAAGCAAGCCCTGTCTGTTCAGGGCAGAACTTCAGAGGGGCATGTCTCAGAATGGACGAAAACTGTAGGTGAGAATGCGGTGGCTGCAGAAGGAACTTTAGGCCCTCAGCCAGAGATGAACCCATCAGAAATGGGGTTTGTCCGAGAAGGAAGTAATGAAGGGCCGCTAACCCCACCTCCAAAACGAAGTAGTGAACACCTCAGAGGGCTTCGGAAAGGGCCATAAGCCAGCGAGTCCAAGGAATGTAACATCTCTGGCGACTATAGCCAGTGAATGCAGGGCAGAAGGAAACCGAGAAGCCAGAGAACAAGAAGTAGAAGTGAGGAGCTACGGCATGCATGTTCAGAAAGGAGGTACGAGCGAGAGGGGACAGGAGCTTAGGAAGCAGATGTCTGACCTGCGAAAAGTAGTAGAGGAGATGCAAAAATAAGGCAACCAAGCCTCATCTTCGAGGAATGCATCAGGCCGGCACGCCTTTTGCTAAGGAGCTGTTGGAGGGAGAAGTATCGCTCAACTTTACCACATACGGAACCATTTGATGCGTGTATGACCCCGATCAACAAGATTTGGTCAGGGAAATAAAGGTGGCGGTGAAATGGACTGGGTTTGATATTATAACTGTGTTTGAATCTGTTACTTAGTGCTGGAAACGAAAGAGGCACATATTTTATGTGGTTCGGACAAGTGTCTTACGTCCACGGGCCGCCGGAAACAGTGTTCACTATTCACAGTTGGGGAATACACACTCAAGCTCACTTCTCGCGTTACAGTGTTAGTCGTAGAGAAGATGACTACCGGAAAATATCTAAGTGTTTTGTGGCTTGTGTTGTGAATCTCCCTTGCCTATTCCTTCTCTCTTTCCCAATATACTCGTTGGCCTATCCTTTCCAGCTGGCTATCCTTTGGGACCACTTGACTGCAGTTTCTGGAACAGCTTAGGGGAGACAACAGTTGCAGGTGTACTATTGTCGGACTGACGCGCCTCCTCTTTGTCTACAGTGCCATCAACTCTTTACCTTACACGTGCCCCCTGGTCGGCTATACCTAATATTTCCTGCTCAAACCATCTCATTGTCGGAATCTCCGTACAGGACCTCTGGTCTCTAGCTCTCCCTCTTACCTGCTCCCATATCTTAAAAGTTACTCCCTGCAGTTAGTCAAGTTAGGAGGAATGATGGATCGAATGTCACCCCTATCATATATGTATAGGAAAAGCAAGCCAAGCCCAAGGTGCTTAATAATAACACTCTGTTTCATACCATGGATAAAGCCAAGGGGCCAGCCATGTAACAAGTCCAGTCAGACGTTAAAATAAAACAATAGTTCTTTCAAGTGCAATCACAATTCCATATGCTTAATAGATAAGCATGCGTCCAATCACCAAATACATACATGCATACATACCTACATATAATTATATCCTTAAATTAAATTTTTTTTTATTTTTTTTAAATAGCTTAATTAATAATTTAAAATGTGCAATACATATAATTATATCCTTAAATTAAAATTATATCTCATAATAACTTAATTAATAATTTAAAATGTGCAAAGTATAAAACAATTTGATGTATTTGCACACACACGTTATATTAAGAGTGAGTAACTGGTAGTAATTTTCCAATTAATTGATGTCAGTCATAATTATTATTTTGACCTTTCATTTTTTATTTAATATAGTATTAATTTTACAAATCATATATTTAATCATACATGATTAACATAAAATTACCACTCATTTCTATAAATATTTTTAATCGCAAATAACATACAAAGGCTATATATCGTAACACGCAACGAGTGTGCTTAAAATATCGTTATATAAACGTTGATGGCATGCTAATAAGTTTTAGTCTATTTTTTATTTCATTTTAACTCTGTTAAAAACTATGTTCATAACAATATGTTTTTCCTTTTTAAATTTATTCTAATTACACAGTAGAATCAATGTTCTTCTTTTTTTTTTTTGTCAAAATACTGCAAAATTAAATTCTATAATATAATTTCATGAATAAAAAAACTCCAACCCAAATGTAAACTAATATAAAATATTTATTTATAACAATGAGTTTTGATCTAATGTTCAAGCTGAAGCATCAAGATTATTTTAGGGATAGGGTCAACTCATAGGTTCAATCCCGGTCTTAACATATACTTTTGAGTTGAGCCTGTCAATGTCACACATAGACATGTCCTATGTGGCAAACAATTCCGAGTTAAGTCTGTTCACACATAGACCTGTTCTAATTGGGCTAACATGTTCTAATTAGCTAACCGGATTGGCATGGTTTGCACACGTCAACCCTCAAGCCTGTTTGGTTGGAGGGATGAGTTTAGAGGGTATTAATTTAAGAAGGGTTTATATAATGGGGGATATGGGTTTTTCAAGGTGTTTGGTTGACGACATTAACTAATGATATCCACTATGTTTGGTAGGTGGATTTAGATAGTATTACGTGTAATAAAGTGTAATTACAATTTTACCCTTATTAAATAAAAGAGTTCTACATCTGCCTAGGATGGTCTTCACATCAACATTTTGCTATCTTTCTCCAGCAAACACGCACAAGTCCTTTTCATCATCCGAATATTTATGATCAGAAAAGAGAAAGCAAGCAATAACGCCTCCAACTCTGAAAAGATTAACAAGGCAGAGTTGAAAGTTTGGGTGGCCCAGCCTGCCCAACCCGGATTGAGCAGGTCGGGTCGTGCTGGCCGGAATTCTTACGGGCCTAAAATTCTAAGGCCCAAGCCCGTGGCTTGATGAGTTGGGCTGGCAGGCCTGAATTTTTAATATTTTTCCTTTTATTATTTTACAAAATATTTTATTTTTTCATTATTAACTAATTATTATACGCAATAATATAAAGCTATAAAAAAAACTTATATTCCATAAGTACATCTAAAACTATTGTTTTGGTTAGAATTTAATTTATAAATAAACAGAAAGGAAAAAAATAATAGTACAGCGGGCCAATTAGGCCCATGGCCCGTCGGGATATTTTGGCCCACGGGCGTGATGGATCGGGCAAGATGGGCCCAATTATGTTTTGAGCTCTAGAAATTAAGACCCGATCTCAGTATTTTTAGGGCCGGATCGTCCGGCCCCTGGGCTCAGACACAAACTTTCAGCTATAGTTAAAGAAAACATTAGTATACACTATTGACCGAAAGCATAAAATTTATTTTAGCATAAATTTATGATACACGCTTGTCATGAAAAAAAACGAATGAAAGATAAAATGGGTGAAATACAACCCCAAGGTATTAGGCCAGCCAACCATACGGAGACGAACAAGTTTAATTATAGCTCGAAATACGTCGGAAGACTTATACTGCTAATTAATGAAACAACACATAGAATCTCACATGATGAGAGCTCTTTCTTTTCCAAATATTTGCAGCCACCTTACTTCATTCCGGTGAATTTCATACCACCATAATTTTGACATATAAACGATAACAAGTCTTCAAAAAACATTCTACACACCAACCCGAGAATATCCCATCGAAACCTTAATTAATCTTACAACAACCTCCCCTCTTTTGAGAGAACCTAACCGAGGAGCTGTCCATGAGGAACGTACTCCATTACAACGTATATGTCCGAAGGCGTTTCGACAACTTCGTAGATGCGTTCGACGTGTGGATGGACGAAAAGTCGGTGTATTTAGATATCTCTTCTAACTGCATTGTTGAGTTTACAAATTTAGCTTTTCCATCAAAACTCTTGAAGCAACCTAATATATCAAAGATGCTATCTTCTCATCACGATCATCGGTTGATTTTAAGAAGGACCCACCGATTTCTAACGGGGATTGAACTCCGCATTCATTTTTTGAAAATCACTTTGTTTGGAAAAAGAAAAACAACGTAAAATTCCACCTTTTTCTTCAATGTCGAGGGACCTCAATTTCCGGCGATTGAGAATTTTGATCGCCACTTTGTGTCCCGTGTGAATGTGTTGGGCGAGCTTGACCTTTGCAAAGGAACCTTGTTCGAGGGTTTTTCCAAGCTTGTAGTTATTGAAGAGCCATTCCAATGTCCCACCTCCGCCGACCATGTTTTCTGATGATTTCCTAAGAGAAATAAAAATACAGATTTTGAAACGCAAAGGAATTATGAAAACTCTCACTAAAACTTGCCGCAAGAAAAAATCATATTATATACTTATACTAATATTTAATTATAATAATATTTTAACGTTATTAGAGAAGAGCTTTGCTTATGTTCGAGGCATCGTTATACATCCCATAGCGAATAAGCAACAGCAAGATAAAAAAATAAATAAAGAAATAAATAAATGAAGAGTAGGAAAAAACAGAGGGTGTTGGAATTTTTCGACTGTAAAGGGAGAGCGAGGATTTCTTCTTTATGATTTTGAGGTTCAACAAACGAACACTAATGAGACTCGACAACATGACGATGATCACTCAACACAAAAGCAGTAGAACTTCACGTTCATTACCTTATTTAAAGAAAACAGAAAAACAAAAATCAACAAATCTCCCCTTTCTTCAAGAAATGAAAACTACAGAGATTGGCCAGCCGATCAACCAAACAAGAAGGGGAAAAAACAGTAGTCAAAAACGAAGATTCGACATGGAAATTACCTGGTGAAGAAGTTGATTATTTGATATCTGCAACCATGGGAGAGAATAGACACTGCTTTAGATTTGTCTTACCTACCAACGCATTTATGAAGGGAAAATGAATATGGATATCAAGACTCGAAAGCAATGTTTTCGTTTTTATATTTTACTTTTAACTTTTTGGGACGACGACATTTTTACTCGTCGATGTTTTGGACCATGAGCGTTTTCGGTATTCCATATATTCAGATGTCACTTTCAATCCCTAATGTTATCGATTTTGAACTGTTTTAATCCCCGATTAACTTAATCACTTATTTAGACTGACGGCAGAGCACATGATCTCCTTTTACTCGACTTAACACCTCATAACTCATCACCTTCTTCGACTAAAATGCACGTGAACATCATATCATCACATTTAACTCAACTTCAAGGTCGTCAATCCATCCCTAAATGTGATGTGTAATGATGTAATGTTCATTTAAGCCGAAGAAGAAGACATGTTACGAGGTTTCAGGTCGAGTAAAAGGAGATCATGTGGTTACGTGTTAAATTCCGTCTAAATTAGTTATTAGTTTAATCGAGGGACCAGAAAATCCCAAAATCGATAACATTGGGGATACTAAACGTGGCACCTTAGAATATGGGGGACTAGAAACGTCCATGCTTCAAACATTGGGGACTAAAAGTGTTGTTCGCCTCCCGATTAACTTAATCACTAATTTAGATGGACGAAGCACTCCCTTTTACTCGACTTAACACCTCATATTTCATGACCTTCTTCGACTAAAATGCACGTGAACATCATTACACATCACATTTAACTCAACTTCAAGGTCGTCAATCCTTCCCTAAGTGTGATGTGTAATGATGTTCATGTTCATTTAAGCCGAAAGACGAGTAAAAGAAGATCATGTGCTCTCACGTGTTACATTTCGTCTAAATTGTTATTAAGTCAATCGAGGGGCCAAAAAGGCCCAAAATCGATAACATTGGAGACTAAAAGTGGCACCTTAGAACATGAAAGGCCAGAAACGTCCATGCTTCAAACGTTGGGGACTAAAAGTGTTGTTCGCCCTCTTTAGCAAACTAGGACAAATTTATCCCTGCCTTTGGGAATCTTCCTCTTCATTTGTGTACATAATTTTTTTTCTCTTAGAAAGTGAGCATAATAGTATTTTAGTATTGGAAAAACCGACAATAATAATCTTAACTATTATTGGTCCGCTAAAACTTGCTCTTATTATTGGTCCGCTAAAACTTGCTCTAACTGGTTGAACGGGTTACAAATGCCGGCTTATTGATAGTTATTATAACCATTAGTTCATAATCGATAATGGGCAAAAATCTAAAATGATCAGTGTTTACCCACTGGATCAATTTAGTCACATGTTTCGTGATGACCAATTTAGTCCCTGATGTTATCGAATTTGAATCAAATTGGTTCCTGCAGTTAATAACCGTTAATTTGGATGGAAGTTGACAAAGAATTAGGGAGAGCGATTAAGATAAAATGTCGGCTAATCGCATGTCGACGTGGTCATCAATTCTGTCAATGATGAAATAACGAATTGCAAACGTCTAACTAAAAAGTGAGTTAGGTCACATGAAGAACCCTTCGTTTGAATAATAATCTATATTTTGAATAACTCCAGGGTCAGCATCATATTCAGACATAGTTGCATGACGTTTGTGAATAATAATCTATATGTATGAGGTGTCGAAGAAAGCTTGCTTTCATCGCTTTAATATCATCAGGTCATGGATTTCCATTGTTCTACTTGCTTAAATCACTAGTAATCAGGTCGAAATTGTCGTAAGGCGAGCCGAAACTCGCCGAGATCGCCGAAAAGGTCTGAGAAGGTGGAGGATTGAAGCTGCGAACTGAGTGAATAGCTGAAGGATAAGCTGGGAACAAGTCGCGATGAACAGTGCCGTATGATCAAACATGCGCGCGATCGGAGGGCTGAGGTTTAAAGATGCGAGATTGAATACTTGAGCATTAGATGAGGCGCGAAAGCCATCAACGGCCCCGATTAGATGATGAGAGTTGGTGCGGATTAAGAAGATCGGCCGTCAGATTGAGATCGAACGCTCCAGAATGAAGGTGCTATACCACTTAAAGAGTTGTCACGTTTTTCATGCAACTTCACGTGTAAAAGCTAAGCTACGTGGCGCTTTCTCGTGCGTTCGATCGGATGAAGCTGACGGTGCAGATTGATCGCGACACATGTTTTTAACATAAAAACTGCTCTATATATTTCAGCTTCTGTAGTTCGAGCTAGCATCTTTGAGCGTTCGTATTTTCTGTAGAGTGAGAATCTGAGTGAGTCACAAACACGAAAGTTGTAGAGGGCACGGCTGTCTATAAACTTCGTGTTGGGATTAATACGAAGGGAGGCTCGGTTGATCCGTGGACGTAGGCCAAAGTTAAGGCCGAACCACGTTAAATCTGTTTTCGTGCGAGTGTGTTTTTGTATGCAATTTCGATCCGATCGAGCTCCAAATAGCTCAGATCGATCCTAAACACTTGCAAACATAGAATCTACATTGAATCCTCATCGAGGTAGCCATTTCCACAACAGAAATTGCATACATTACATGACAGAAACACAGTTCACTTCTGTGGTTCTGACATACTGCACATCTGATCATAACGGAAAGTTAAGCATTTATAAGCAGAAATTTCATATGGTTCAGTATGTTAGGATCGGTTTACGCATTTAGAGGGGGGTGAATAAACGCTTGACGATTTTGGCAGTTAACCGGTTAGGGCTAATACATATACTTGATATTTTCCTAAGTGTGTTTAATGCGGAAGTAAATTGGTCGGTTTTGACTCGAAACCGGTATCGTGCGTGCCTTTTTAGTGTGAGTGTGAAACAGAGACACCGTTTGTTTCTGGAAGTTCGGAGTTAAATCTCCTACGTCTCCCCTTCTTCCTCGTAAGGAAGGTTCACTAGACTTCAGTTATACACTCACTGTACAACCTACCCAGCTGCCCTCAGCTTTATCTAGTGAATCCCTAGGTAGTCGTAAAAATACAATCCACCTACTTCAACAGCTTTTTACAGTCCATCTGAAAACAACTCACTTACTTAACCTATACCGGTTTTCGTACAGTGAGGACAACACTCTCAACTTCGTTCTTCACTTGGTAATTTGAATGATATCTTTGATTTCTCGTAGTGTGGTGTCATATCTCTTCAGTGCCTCTTCTCTGATATATATAGTTGATCATTGTTGAAGAAGGCCGTTGTGAGATAGCTCCTTGTATTGGACATTGCATTAAATGCATTTTTTCCAAAATGGATATTGTCCGGTCTTCATAGCAGTTCGCGCTGTGCCAAATGCTTTTTCCTTTTTAAGCTTAGCTTGACTTCAACTTGGCTACTCCTTGTAGCCTTGCATTAAATACATTGATAGAAATCTTCAAAGTCCCGCCTTGAATAATTTGAATCCTTGCACACGTGGCGGGTCCGGTATTCTGACTTTGGTCTTGGTATTTCGTTAGTTCTGATAGTGTACTTTGAGCCTGCCACTTAATAGTTCCGGTATCTGTACTCCGGTTTTGGCGCTTGTCAGATTCGGTAGGTTGATCTTGGCACTTTATCAGTTCCGATATCTGTGCTCCGATATTCGGCATCGTTCAGTTTCTAGTGCGCTTCTGAACTGCTTACTGGTATCAGTTCTTGAATCTTCGTTTAAACCGTTTTACTCAATCAAGTTTGGACAATCACCAAAACTGTTTAATCTGA
Source organism: Craterostigma plantagineum (assembly GCA_027422505.1). Taxonomy (NCBI): domain Eukaryota; kingdom Viridiplantae; phylum Streptophyta; class Magnoliopsida; order Lamiales; family Linderniaceae; genus Craterostigma; species Craterostigma plantagineum. Next base: position 28,367 of record JAPQWV010001219.1, on the reverse strand, counting down.
ATTCTTCTATTCACGATTTCTAACAATTTCCCCCTTTTTGGTGATTGTCAAAACTCAACGAAGCAGAAAGGTATGTATTATATCAAAGGAATTTGATACATAAACTACCGATCTAATACAACCGTTGTTACCTATCTATACCTTAGATATGCTATACTTCTTCGATCTTCCGGTTGATGGCATATACCGATCCGTTTGGTACGTCCGGTTTCCGCCTTGTCAGCACTGCTCGTCATCTTTAGGCTTTAGCAGCGCCGACTGTTTGCTTCGTTACAGTACTGCCTTCGCCAGTCCGCAGTACTCACCCTAACCTCGTACTGCCCTGCCATCTGCCCTTTTTGTCTTGACTCCAGGCAGTACTCTTCCTCTTCCTCTTACAGCTTTTTCCAACCAGTGTTGTTTGCTTGATTATGCCAGTTCTTCGATCTTTCGATTGTTGGCATCCCCGGTCTATCTGGTTCGTCCGGTATGCCTGCTGCTTCGTCTAAGTACTGCCATGTGCACTTTCCCCTTGATTAGCAGTACTCTTCTTCCCCCTTTTAGACAAGCACCTGTCTGGTATGAGGGAAGGTAGTCATTGTGCAGGAGAGTCGTCACTCCAGTTGTTCTCTCCTTGAACTGCACAATGAGACCGATAGCTCTGCTGCTCTACGGGACATCAGAGATCTGAGGAAATCTTCTTCTGTCCCGCTCTGTCTTAGCTGCTCTTAGAGCTATGGCTACCCCTGAACCCACGCCTTGGCTAGGGTTTCCTTGGGGAATGAGTCGTTGCGACAAGGAGTTTCTTCGCTTGTTTTCTCCTTGGAAAGCGCAACAATCTGATAGGAGCTGAGGGATACCGTCTGGTATGGCATTCAGTTTCCGGTATCCACTTGCCAGCTCCAGTCCGTTTTGGTGTTTTCGCCTTTTCTCCACCAAGATACTGGCAGGGACGGTACCGTCCTCCTGTTTGCATCCTATTGATAGGCAAACCTGCCAACGGCATCCACATGTTGGCTGACGCTCCTTGTAGGGAACCTGGGGACTGGATACATCTTTTCCAACTCGTCCAGTCCACAGAGAGGTTCCCAGAGCTTGCCTGGGGTGCCGTCGGACTTGCTTTAGAAGCCCTGCTAGTCCAAAGCAGCGTCTTTGCATCTTTGTTGGACGGCCAGGAGGTCTTTGAATACCCTAATAGGTCGGTCTGCATCCAGTGTGGTGTTAATACCGTCTTGAATTGTCTGGATAAGAATACCGATTCGGACTTGTTGGGCTTTTTCTGGTTGTGAGGCTTATTCTGAGTAAGGGTGGTGGATGTTTAGATAGCTTAGGCATTGTGAACTTAGTCGGTTTGGATGATGATGATCTTCAAGATAGAGCGCAAGGTTCTAAATACTTGTGAGAACCTTGTCGTCTTGTGTCACGGGTGCACAGTAACCCATACCATTCTCATCGCTTCCCTTTAATGTGTCGAAGTTTATGTCTTGTCCGGTGACAGAGATTCTTTTATGATACGACTGCTCATGCATTCTGATGACATGTAGTCTTGAAGCCAGCTGTACTCGATACATAATGTGTGCATTGATGAGGTGCAATAATTTAGAGGATTCGGTCTTTACTCGGCCAGTAAGGGTAATGTATATACCACTGGTTAAGTGGTGTCTCCGATTTCAGAAGGATCCCGGTATCAGACCCGTATAGTCTCATAAGCTCAATTCTCTCAGTGTATACTGACTAAGGTCGATCTTAGAGGATATCGACTGGGATAAGTGTATAGGCCGGTTTATGAAGAAATGACCGTTTTAACAGAAAGGCTTTGCACTGAATCATCTATATGCATTAGTTTTTGTATGTCTAGGCAACTGATTATATCAATTAACTTGATATAATTTGTTCCCCTGACTTCATGCTAGGACTTCTATGTTAAGTTAGTAAGTCCTAAATGCATTGAGAGAGAGGATAGACTTAGCTAGGAGCGGTTCAGTGTAGATGTTCGTAGCTTTCCGATTTGCTGATCCTTCATCCAGTCTTCCCTTCTCGATTGCACAACCTTTGATCATCCTTGAGTGATGTGCTGTTCTCGAAGATTTCGATACTTCCATTCTATTTCCTTCCATATCGATATTGATCGTCCACCCTGGTCGCATCCAAATTTTGATCTAACTGATCTTTGTTGATTCTCTGGTTGAGATGGTCCCTAACATTGAGTAGGTTCCCAAATCTTGATAGTGCTCGAACTGGTTTAGCTTCTGTTTGACTTTCATTCAGTTATCTTTTAAGTCCCTGCTGTTTTCCTTTGATGATGAACTGACTCAGGTCAATTTTCTTTGGAAGATTCCCCCTCAGTCTGCTCCTCCATATGGAATATTCTTGTGCCAATCGTCTAAAGCTTCAGTTAGTTCCTTAACTGGTTCTGAAGTTTGCTGATAGATTGCGAAGCGTTGGAGAAACGAAGTAGCTTAAGTCTGTTTTGTCCTTAGAAGAGGCAGCTCGTTCGTTGAAGTTCCGATGAGCATCAATCTCTGATTGAACGAGCTTTAAATTTTGGTTCGCGTAATCCCCTGGGGACTAGACTCAGAAACTATCACCAATGTGTCGTTCTGGCTATCCGGTCAAGCTTATAAGAGAGCAGGTTACTCGACACTGTTCTGCGGCCTATAGTTGCGCATCCTCTGTTGTAGCTGTTGTACTGGGAATGAAAGGTCCTTCTGCTGGGATATCGAAACTCCGGTCTGTAAGATCTGGAGATGAGCAGTTTCCGTCTGACTGGTCCGGTTTTAGTCTGATTGAGTGAAAACTTTCTTGTAAATGACGTCTGCTTCCACGTGTTTTTCTTTGGTCTGAATGTGTCAGTTTTCTCATCACCCTGGTCCTTTGGTTGATACCGTTTCCTTAAAAACAGCATTTTCCTGAATGTAGTTCTGCCTTCTAGGAGTACTTCTGCCTTGCATGGTTTGAGGCGCTCCCCCTTAGTCGACTTTTCCGGTGTGAAACGTTCTGTGATACATCGTGTCGGTTTTCTTCGAGATAGGTGGCGTGTCTTTGAACCTGGTTGATCCTTTTTGTTGCTCGGTTTTCCCAGTATGAAACTTCTTCACTGGTTCCTAATCTGACTGATGTTGCTTGACATTTGATCATCGGTTTTCCTTCCTTAGCTGCGTCGTTTCCTTGGTACCTATTTAGCTTGACACATGGTTTTATCTCAGTAAGAGTCCTTCTCTTCCTGGTCATGTGCCGACAGCATCTGCTGTCTAATACTTGGCAGAGCTGTTTAAGTTCCTGCAAGTGTATCTGCAAGAACAGACAATATCCTCGGTCCCCATGCTATTTTGGTCCGGTTAGAGATTAGCACCTTAGGTATCCATACTTGGATTATCCTAATGTGTCTACCAGTTACATGATCAATAAGATATCTATATTGATTGTTCCTATTTTGATACGGTATCTAGGTCAGTTGTGACCTTGAGCTTCCGGTATTGGATTGTGTGCCTTCTCCCTTGGTTGTTGAGGTCTTCTCCTTCGTGGGTAGTTGTGAATTCCGGTATTCCTCCTAGGTTGTTGAGATTTTCCCTTTCCTAGGTAGTTATGTTCATTTGTATTTCCCCTTAGTTGTTGGGGTCTTTCTTTTCGTGGGTTGTTGTTGACGTAGGTATTTCTTTTGGTTGAGGCCTTCCCTTCTGTGGGGTGTTATTGTACCCCTTCTCCTTCAGATGTACTGTGCTTTTGTTGGGGATGGAGGCCTTGTTGCTGTATCCCAACCCAGTTCTCTAGACATGTGCATAGGAGAGACAGGAACTGGATTATAATCTGAAGGGCGAACAAAATTGATTACACGTTAAGGGGTCAATTGATGGGACGTTGTCGCTTCTTCCGTGTTATTCTGCTTATTGTATCCTAGCCATGTTCGATCACTGAAGTCCTTCGTTGTTTCTTGAATACAATGAAACGTCTTGGATGAGTTCGTCCAAGACTGAACTATCGTGGACAGCTTTTGAATCTCAGAGTTCTTTAACTCTGTGATTTTTCTTAGTCTGCTGTTTTCTTCTTCCAGTTGTGTGATCCTTTCGTTCAGAGGTCCGATATTCTCTTGTACCGGTCCCTTTCCTTTTTCAGCAGCCTTCAGTTTTTCATTTAGTTTCCAGTATTCTTCTGCCATGTTCTGAAGTGCATCTAAGATCTCATCGTAGGTAAATCTTTCTTCTATATCTTGTTTGGTCTCCAACTAGACAGACGAGCTCTTTCTCATTTTCATATTTGCTTGCTTCATCTTCAAAGCTAGACTCTTCTGAGTCTGTATCTTCCCATTTGTGAGGTTTCCTTTTAGCTACTGGAACTTGTGTTCTCTTTCTCCCCTTGGACCGGCTTGTCTCCTTTTTGAAGCCGTCATCAATGTTGTCCGGTCATGTCATATTTAAAGCAAGTGTTAGTATTTTCGTTTCGCTCAGCTTGTTCATCCTGTGTTATCACGGAGGACTCTTTCCCTCCTTGTGCTTTTGCTGGATGGTTCCTGAGTTCATGATCTCCTTGGTTTTCTCCAAGTTGGCACAATTGGTCCATGTTTCTTTCGCAGTTTTGCTCGTCATGACCTGTCTGAATATTTCTATGTCCAAAGTTTTGAACATGGTATTCTTGGCAATATTGTCGAGATTTGCCTTTCGTCTTTCTCCTGTTGACAGTTCACGTCTTTCCTTGTTGAATATGAATGGTCCAGTTTCTAACACATCCATCATCTCGTCATCTTGTGCGAGAGATGGGTCATCAACCTTATCTTCCATTCAAGGAAGTTGTCCCTGCTAAACATAATAAGCTGATCTGATAAAGTCATGGTTAGTTCAAAAATATCAAGTAAACCCGCTCCGATACCACTTGTTAGGATCGGTTTACGCGTTTAGATGGGGGGTGAATAAACGCTTGACGATTTTTGGTAGTTAACCGGTTAGAGCTAATACCTATACTTGATATTTTCCTAAGTGTGTTTAATGCGGAAGTAAATTGGTCGGTTTTGACTCGAAACCGGTATCGTGCGTGCCTTTTTAGTGTGAGTGTGAAACAGAGACACGGTTTGTTTCTGGAAGTTCGGAGTTAAATCTCCTACGTCTCCCCTTCTTCCTCGTAAGGAAGGTTCACTAGACTTCAGTTATACACTCACTATACAACCTACCCAGCTGCCCTCAGCTTTATCTAGTGAATCCCTAGGTAGTCGTAAAAATACAATCCACCTACTTCAAGAGCTTTTTACAGTCCGTCGGAAAACACTCACTTACTTAACCTATACCGGTTTTCGTACAGTGAGGACAACACTCTCAACTTCGTTCTTCACTTGGTAATTTGAATGATATCTTTGATTTCTCGTAGTGTGGTGTCATATCTCTTCAGTGCCTCTTCTCGGATATATATAGTTGATCTTTGTTGAAGAAGGCCGTTGTGAGATAGCTCCTTGTTTCTGGACATTGCATTAAATGCATTTTTTCCAAAATGGGTACTGTCCGGTCTTCATAGCAGTTCGCGCTGTGCCAAATGCTTTTTCCTTTTTAAGCTTAGCTTGACTTCAACTTGGCTCCTCCTTGTAGCCTTGCATTAAATGCATTGATAGAAATCTTCAAAGTCCCGCCTTGAATAATTTGAATCCTTGTACACGTGGCGGGTCCGTATTCTGACTTCGGTCTTGGTATTTCGTTAGTTCTGATAGTTGTACTTTGAGCCTGGCACTTAATAGTTCCGGTATCTGTACTCCGGTTTTGGCGCTTGTCAGATTCGGTACTTGTAGGTTGATCTTGGCACTTTATCAGTTCTGATATCTGTGCTCCGATATTCGGTATCGTTCGGTTTCTAGTGCGCTTCTGAACTGCTTACTGGTATCCGGTCTTGAATCTTCGTTTAACCGGTTTACTCAATCAAGTTTGGACAATCACCATTAATCTGAATTCTTCTATTCATGATTTCTAACACAGTAGCTAGTGCTGTGAACTTTCAATTGTGAACTTATGGAGAATGGAGACAGATGAACGCTGAAGCTTTTATATCACAACGTTGTTCCTCTAATGTATCCCTTGCACAATCAACGATTCCTTTACAACACCTTATCAAAGAAACTGAACGTAGAGAGGGAAGTTCTCCGATTTCTAGAGGGATTTCGGAGGTGAAAGCGTGACCTACTCTCCTTCTGTTTGCTTGAAAAGCCGAAAATAATCATATTTGGAATTCTGCTAGAAATATCCTTTGTGCACTCGAACTGTGAGATTGTTCTAAGCGTGTGCACGTTATCCAAGGCAGTCGGTGCACATAGGGTTGCAAGTGAATCGAATCGTGTAGGAAACTTTGATTCGAATAAAAAATTCGATTCATTTGCAACCATAGGTGCGTGTGCACCTACTAGATCAGACAACGAAATGGGGTCAATTTTCATGTCTTAATTGTGGCATGTTTCATGGTATGGACAGCTGATACATCTCTGGACTTCCGACTAGCAATGCCGGCTACGAAATATGTAGTCCGAGAATTTTCAATTTACCGACTACAAATACCTAACGCCTGTCTATACGTAGTCGATAATTGCGACCAATATCCATTCTCTCATCTCGAAAACCATAAAAAAAATATGTCAATCTGAAAATTTATTAGCCGGTAATTTCTAAGGATGGACTTGGGGATGAGATGGAATAATGAAGGTGATCACTTTAGCAAATATTGTGCAGCCTCAATTCTGCAGGCACATCGTCTTGGACTTCATTTATCAGTTGTCTGTTTTTTCTGATTTAAACGATTTAAGTATTAAAAACATCTACGCGCGTGAGCTTGGAATGTGATGGGATGCTTAGAGCATCTCCAACGGGTACTTCATTTTGTGTAAAACACAAAAATGAAGTACGTTTTTACTCCAATGGGACTATATCTAACACTAATATTGCGTTGATTAGCAGAGGTACTCTAGATGTAGAGTACACACAATTTTCAACACAAAAATTGTGTTGTACTTTCTATTTATTTATAATTTATTTAAATAAAAAATATTTTAATTATATTTAAATATTTGATTTTCTTATAATAGTAAAAGTAAAACTAATATTATTCCTATTATTTATTTATATTTTCGTTTTAATTCAATAAAATTATAATTAATAATATGCTAAGTTTATAATTTAGTAAATATTAATTATTATAACTTATTGACTTTTTTTTATTATTATAATATAAAGTTTAATGTAGGAATTTGATTTTTAGAGTAGAAAATAGAGTTAATGGGTTGGAGAGAAATTAGTGTAGAAAGTAGAGTTTATGGGTTGGAGTGAAAGCACTGTAGCAGCTGTAATATTGTGCAGAATCAACTGTATTTTCATGCTGCGGGTTGGAGATGCTCTTAGAAGTTTTGTTAGCGTTGAACTAGAAAAAATTTAAAAGTCAGGAAGGCTATCTTTACTATTATATAAAGGGTCAGCCATAGATACAAACCATCAATTTCATTCTAATTTGGTCTGTAAAATAATCAACCAATCATATTTTTTCTACAATTAATAATAAAATAAAAAGTATGAACAATCCACGTTCACTAAAAAATGAATCATCTTACTTCTACCTCAACTTACCATAGCATACTTACAAATCCATATCTGTAACGTACTTTAAGAAGATGGCGATTAGACAGACAACTGACGTTATCATTCTCTTTGATTGAATGGTTATTTAAAGCTTTTTCAATACTGTTCATGTATTATTCGCGGTTTTTGTGTTTCTCAATAGTCAATATCATTTGATTTTACAACATTGTTCATTTGATTATGTCGTCAGCCATGTACCATTTACCTTATTTTTTCATTTGGGGTTTAATTTAGTTATGGATTGTCTTTCAATAGATTTCTCATATTTTACAACAATGCATATAATTTGCTGAAATATTCATTTTAGTATTTGTTGATTTGGTTCGTAGTTATATTTTGATTTGTGGTTGCACCACACGCAACTGAGTGTGCACGGGTTACTAGTTTTTTTAATGGGTTGAAGGCCTTTTCTAAAAAGACCCATGTTTGCTAAATTACGCCCACGAATAGGGTTGCAAACGAATGGAACTTTTTTGGTTCGATTCGCGATTCGATTCGAAATTTTAAGATTCGAATTCGAATATTTAGAAATAATTTTTTTGATTCGAGAAATATACGAATACGAATATGAAATCACAATATTCGATTCGAAAATTAATCGAATTATTCGATTCGAATAATATATAAAATATAATATAATTATATATATATATATACATTCACATATATATATGATAATCACTAAAAACATTTAATAATATGTTATAATTCAATAAATGTTTAAATATAATTTATTATAATTCAATATATATTTTAAATATAATTTTGTTTAGGTTTTATTAAATAAAAAATGAAAGATGACTTTGAATACAAATATTCGATACTCGATTCGAATATTCGAGAAAATATTCGAATTCGAATAAGAATCGATTTTATGATTCGATTAAATATTCGAATATCGTATTCGTATTGTTATCCGAATACGAATAGAATATTGCGATATTCGACTCGATTCGATTGCAACCCTACCCATGAAAGACGGAATACTTTTTTAGTTATTTATTCTTCTTTTCTTCTTCTTGTTACAAAATTACGAAATTTGGTTGGTCCTTTTATTTTTAATTTGGATTATTCTTATAAAAACTGCAGTCCCCGCCCTAACGTGTGCCGAAAAGGAAAAGAAAAAGACAAAACGAGCCAAAATACAACGAAACGAAGAGCATGGCTGATGCGATTCTGTTTCTCCACGACAGAATTAACCATAAGAAATTGGAGCAGTTGGTTGTCGATTTAGTATACTTCAAGGCATTCATAAAACTCGCAACCTCCACGGCCGAGCGAAGAAGACAACAAAGGGACTCCGTTAACCTAATCTGCGACGCGGTGTACGACAACGAGGACGAACTGGATGCCTTGGTGACCCACACGGCGTCCGTCAAGTCTAAAAGAAATTGGTTCTCTAGGATTTTCAAAGCTGAGGTCGTCGGACTCGATGACATTGCAGAGAGGGTGAGGACAGTAAGGAAGGTCGTGGAACGGGGCGATCGTTGGAACCTCGAAGATGTGTCGTCGTCGTCATCGTCGACTGTAGCTGACAAGTTTGAGGTATGGTATAATAATCCTTGTTCTTTTCTTATTATGATTAAGATTAATCTATTAAAATTACACGATGCTATTGTGTATGAGTTGAGTGAGTAGAGTATTATTAGGGAAGAAGGTAGGTTGATGTTTTTGGGACTGTTTAGTGTAGAAGTATAACTTCAATTTTGTTGCTTTTTCGATTGATTCTTTTTTTCTCCGCACACAGGTTTCGCTACCTAGAGAAACTGTTGATCGTGACCTTACACGTCGACAAAGAGAAATACAAGCACATGCGTGTTGAATATTCAAACTAGAGACCACATGTGAATGAGAGAAGGAAAATAAAAAAGGCTTACGGTTGCCAAACGCGTGCGGACTTTTGGATGCTTTCACGGTGCATATTTCAGGCAAATATTTGCCTATAAATAGGCAGTGTACGATGAAGGGAAAGAACACCACCACACAACAAGATCTCTCTCGTCTTAGACCATTTTCTTTGTAGCTTAATCCTATTTGTGCAGCTGCTTTTGTATCACGTCAGTGTACGTGTCTGTATCACTCCACGTAATAAAGAAGTTCTACCATCCGGCCCGTGGACGTAGGTCATTCTGACCGAACTACGTAAATCTCGTGTTCACTGTCCAACTTTGTTTTCGTTTCTTCTATTATTATCGTCATTTCTCGGGCAAAGATATTATCGGAGATTTCCACATTTCATAACAATTGGTATCAGAGCCAACCCGATTTATTTTTTAGCCACCATGACGATAACAAAAATGTCAGTTGAAAAGTTTGACAGAAATGTCAACTTTGCAATGTGGAGTCTCAAGATGGAGGCCATACTTATTCAAGACGGTTGTGAGGTGCCGCTTGAAGGCGTAAAGAAGAAACCAACCGAAATAAAGGACGATCAATTTAATGAATTGAACAAGAAAGCCAGATCGGCAATTATATTAAATCTCTCTTACGAGGTTTAACAAGAAGTTGCCACGGAGACAACGGCCAAGGTTATTGTGGGATGCGTTAAAAGCTATCTACATGAAGAAGACTAAGGAGAATCGATTTTATTTAAAGCAGAAGTTATACAGTATGAAAATGACGGAAGGTACTTCTATACTCTCGCATCTCGATAAATTCGACTCTATCATTGATTTGGCGAATGTAGAAGTCAAAGTGACGGACGAAGATCAGGCCATAATATTGTTGTGTTCCCTTCACTCGTCTTTAAAACGTTTTCGTGACACGATTATAACGGAAAAGACACAATATCATATTCTAGTGTCAAATCCGCGTTACAATCGAAAGAACAGATAGACAAGGATATAACGGGAGAAACAAGTGGTAGCCAGATAGAAGGCCTGTTTGCACGGGGAAGACCAGAACGTAGAGACGCCGAAAGTAACAGATCTTAAGAAAGTTCGAAATCGAGGTACAGAAATAAAGTCTGATTTTTGCGAGAAAAAGGTCATATCAAAGCTGATTGTTTTAAATTAAAAATAAGGAAAAAAATAATCAGCAATTTAATAAACCCACCGAAGCTAGTGTAGCTGCTGATGAGACCGATGGAACTATTTTCGTAGCAACTGCAAATATTGTTAGGTCTGATAATGAGTGGATCTTAGATACGGGTTGTTCTTACCACATAAGTCAGAGTCGAGATTGTTTTTCCACATTTGAAAATTTGATGGTGGATATGTTTAAATGGGAAATGATGCTCCGTATAAAGTTATTAGTAAAGGCACAGTTCAGATCAAGATGTTCGACGGAATCATCCGAACACTCACAGAAGTCAGACATGTTCCAGATATGAAGAGAAATCTGATATCTTTAGGCACACTTGAATCTCAATGGTGCAGGTTCTCAAGTGAAGGTGGAGTTTTGAAAATCCCAGAGGTGCCCTTGTCGTGATGAAAGCTTGCAGGTCTGAAAATTTATATATTTTGCGGGGAACTACAGTTACAGGTTCCACTGCATTTTCAACATCCCGGAGGTTGATACCACGTGATTATGGCATATGCGACTTGGACATGGGAGAAAAAGGCTTGAAGCGGAGCCTACTTTGTGGTCAAAGTACTGGTAAGTTTTGGGAAGCAGAAACGAGTCAACTTCAATTCGCCAGCTGTCCACACGACGAAAGGTACTTTGGACTATATTCATTCTGATGTATGGGGTCCTTTTCGTGTTCCGTCCAAAGGTGATGCAAGATATATGTTGACTTTCATTGATGATTTTTCAAGGAAAGTTTGGGTCTATTTTTTTAAGCAGAAAAGTCATGTTTTCTTAACATTTAAACAATGGAAAGCTTTGATTGAGAAGCAGACATGAAAACAGATCAAGCGGTTGCGGACACATAACGGCTTAGCATTTTGCGGAAGCGAGTTCAATGAATTCTGCAAAAACGAAGGAATTGCTCGACATCACACTGTTCGAATGACGCCTCAACAAAATGGTGTGCCGAATGCATGAACCGAACGCTTCTAGAGAGAGCTCGATGTATGATCTCCAACGCTGGGTTAACAAATGATTTTTGGCCTGAAGCTGTCGCCGCAGCATGTTATATTGTCAACCGCTCACCGTGTTCACTGATCAATTTCAAGACTCCTGAGGAGGTATGGTCAGACTCACCTGCTGATTACTCCAACTTAAGAATATTTGGGTGCCCAGCTTATATGCACGTAAAGGAGGGAAAGTTAGAGCCTAGAGCTAAGAAGTATATTTTTCTCGATTACGCTTCAGGGGTGAAAGGATATAGACTATATAATCTTGATCCAAAGTCACTATATATTCCTGATCTCAAGTCACCCAAATTCATAATTAGCAGAGATGTTACATTTGACAAGTCTTCTATGCTACATCCTTAAAAAAATTAATTCTTCTAATGAAGAAAAGAAGGATAGTGTACAGAACGAGGTGGAGTTCGAGATCAACAAAGGTTTCAGATGATCCTTCGACGAGTTCAACAGATAAAGCGTCGAGCAGGAGTATTCTATAGCCAGAGATAGACAGAGAGGGGAGATTCGACTACAACAGCGGTACGTGAATTTAGTTTTGTATGCTTTATCAGTGGCGTAAGAAATAGGTGGATACGGCGAACCTTCTACCTATTCAGAGGCAATAAATGACGTAAATTTTGATAAGTGGCTGGTAGCGATGAATGAAGAAATGGAGTCTCTGCTCAAGAATCGTACGTCGATTCTTGTGCCGCCGCCAAAGAAAATAATCATAGTTGGATGTAAGTGGGTCTTCAAGAAGAAAGAAGGTTTATCTGGTTCTGACGATGCAAGGCATAAGGGATTAGTCGCGATAGGCTATAGTCAGGTACAAGGTGTTGATTTTAATGACGTTTTCTCACCCGTCGTTAGACATAGCTCTATTCGTGTATTACTTGCATTCGTTGCCATGTATGATTTGGAGTTAGAACAGCTTGACGTCAAGACGGCGTTCTTACATGGCGATTTAGATGAACAGATTTATATGAAGCAACCTGAAGGCTGCATAGTTGAAGGAAAAGAAGACCAAATTTGTTTACTGAAGAAATCCTTATATGAATTAAAGCAGTCTCTAAGACAGTGGTATAAACGGTTTGATTCTTTCATGTTGGATCATGGTTTCTCCAGGAGCAAGTATGATAGTTGTGTTTACTTCCGGAAGTTAAATGACAAGTCGTTCATTTATCTGTTATTATATATTGATGACATGCTCATTACGGCTAAGAATCTTGCAGAAATTCACCAGTTGAAGATTTTATTGAACGGTGAATTTGAAATGAAGGATTTATGAGAAGCTAAGAAGATCCTTGGTATCGAGATTAGACGTGATAGAGGAGCTGGTAAGTTGCACTTGACCCAGGAAAGTTACCTCAGAAAAAAGGTTTTGGAGAGATTTGGCATGAACGATGCCAAACCAGTCAGCACTCCTCTTGCTAGCCATTTTAGGCTAAGCGCTGCTCAGTCACCATCATCAGTTAAGGAAGAAGCATATATGGCACGAATTCCTTACTCAAGTGCAGTTGTCAGTATTATGTATGCAATGGTATGTACACGTCCTAATATTTCACAAGCTGTTAGTGTTGTTAGCAGGTATATGGCTACCCCAGGGAAAGAACACTGGCAAGCAGTGAAGTAGATTCTCAGATACTTGAAGGGTACTCTAAGCTTTTGTTTGGAGTTCGGCAGAAACAGTGATATCTTGTTGGTTTCGTCGATTCAGACTACCCAGGTGATCTCAATAAACGACGATCTCTTACTGGTTATGTATTTTGTATTGGAGTTGTGCAGTTAGCTGGAAAGCAACTCTACAACATGTAGTGGCATTGTCTACTACTGAGCAATTATATTATAAAAGTCACTCACTACCTTCAATTAATTACTATGTTACCCATTTATTTTTAGTTAGCACGCATATTTGAGAGTGAACAATGTACTAGTATGTAATAATGAAACACTACATTCAATTGAATTAGCACAAAATAAAGAGTTTAATGCGAATTTACAGAAAGAAAAAAAAAAGCCACATATTTGAATAGTAGACTTGACGATTTAACATTGATACAAGAGAGAACTCAGATCATCATATATTAACCTCCATTGTTGTATGATGAGCTGTGTTGAAGTTCCCTATCTTCTCTGTATTGGGAACTAGGTACTTTATTTTAAACCACAATATTGACAAAAAACAATAAGTCTTTAAAACTTTCTAGAAACACCAAATACCCAAATAAGAATGCAAAAAGGAAAAAAGTAAAAGCACCATAAGAAACAATAACAAGTCTTACGAGTTTTTTCTTTTTAGTTCTGATTTAATTCTCTCTTCGTGGAGATTTCATTCCTACTGGTCATCTATCCTGAAAAACCTATCCGGCTATTTCGTAATATATCTTTGTTTATACAGTAAACTATCATTCCGAAAAAAAAAAGGAAATGTAAGCATGAGCCTAGGGAGAACTGATATTAGCAGATAGCGAAAAAAACTAAGCAGCACAGTCGGGGTAAGTTATCTTCGATACTTTTCCATTTTATAGTACCATCAAAGTTCCTCAAACGCATAATATCCCCCAAGAACGCTCCAACGCACTCGTTTAGACTCGATTTCTGGCGTCATGTTTCCCTTCTTTGGCGTTCGATCATCATCTTCTTCGTGCCCCATTGGGTCGTCGTCATCACTTGAAGATCCACTCGATTCATTAGGCTCAAACTCTAAATCTCCATCTTGACATCAATTAAGCAATGGATTCTCAGAACACGTGTGTGCATGTGTGTGTGAGAGAGAGTTCTTTGCATAATCTGTTAAAATAAATAACCCTAAATAAATCAATGTGTCACACATCGGATAATTGAGAACATATTGAATAACTTATAAGTTAATGGACTACTCCACCTATCACCAATTGGTCTTAGGATGAAACCTCATCAACTTATATGGGTCAACTCTCCTCTTAAGTAGCCTCTGGACATAGGCCCCCAATAACAAAATTTCACAACAGACAAGTGAACTATTCTGTTCTTTTTTATTTTAAGATTATGTACGATATGATGCGATAAATATGTGATTTTCAAGTCACCTTCTGTAGCTTCTGCTAGGAGACGAAGAGTTTTCAAACAGCTTCGGCGATTTAAAGCATAACATCTCTACACTTATGCTATCTTTGTACTCGGGATTTTCGTCGAAGTACCTTGAAGTTGCAAAGCATCAATATTGTGTAAATTATTAGTAACTTGAAGGCTGATGATGATCGAAAATAGTCAAGAGACAACTATATTATTGTTATACCTACGCATATCCGCTTTTGATCTCAACCTTTGTCGTACAGAAGGCGAGTAATAGTACCTGCGGAGAGTAAAATTACATCCCCATTCGCATAAAGCTACGGTTTTTTCTTCAACTTTCTGCCATCGACTTGACCAATAAAATTAAAAAACTGCAATCTTCGAAAGAGAAACATAAAATAAAAAAGGGGTTCGATCGATACTCACACATCTAATTTTGGGCTCATTATGTCTCTGAATATCAGACGTCGTACGTTGGGCGTGTCGATGATCCAAAGATTAGTCCCATCGTGTTGATATCAGGCACAACTGCACCAGACTGTTCGAGCTTCCATTCCTTTACATTCGCGAAAGAAAGGCACCTCCTCAATATTCTCTTGTATTTCTCCGTACTTATCCTTCCTGGGAATGATTCTCCACTTCGAGCATTAATGGCACTGAACGACAAACTCCATAGCTTTTCACTGGCTTTGCTGTAGAGCAGAAAGGTAAAGTTTTTCAATAGCAGATATGAAACGATGTGCCGATAGAGAAGAAAATTGGGTTGTAACATGTAACATTAGGTTCACTGTAGCTTCATTTGCTTGAGGTAGAAAATCAGTGCCTTTTATAAGGAAAAATAAAAGAAAAACTGAGTTTTGTTCAAGAGAGGGTGCATAATTTGCCAAGAAAACCTTCATTCTTCCTAATGTCCCGAAAAAATTAAAAACAATCAACAAATTCCACTAATGTGTAACAAATAGAACGCAATTAAAACAAAAAGAAAAATCTATTCCATAAATACGCAACACAAATGAACATCTACGTTGAACAAGTTTTTTCGACATAAATTACGAAGTTTCGGAGAAGTTAACAAAAGAATTCAAAGTTGTTCACCGATATTTTATCTATTCAAACTATCATACGTTTTTCACACCACCCATAGAAAAAGTCTCAAATAAACCCACTCCAATGGTGAGCCAAAAGCCACTTAACCTTCTTCATTGGAACATTTTCAGTAAAACTTTCGTTTCTTTGGTGGAAGAGTTGAAACACTTTCAAGCCAAGTTGGGTGATCATCATCATTAGTCGAAGATCACTTCGATCCATTAGCTTTCTCCAGTCCTTCAGCTGTGCAAGCCAAACATAAGAGTAATAGTAATAAGATTATCAACGATTGAGCAAATCATGTAATGATAATGATGTTTTTTGTCTGTCCTTTCAGATAATACGATAAAAAGCTGTCCAAAGTCACCTTCTTCAATAGCTTCAGCAGATTGTTGAATTTCCACCTCATCAGGAGGATTTACAGCAGCGGCAGTAGAGTCTTGTTGTTGGAAAGGCATTGGAATTTTGAAGGAAAATTTTGCCAAGTTTATGCCTTCTCTGCGCTGAGGGGTTTCGTCCAAGTACCTTGAAATGAAAGCATCATGTTTTTGTAAGTATAATAACTTGCTGCAGAAAATGATCGAAAAGTTGTCAAGAGATTAACCACATTGTTTTATACCTTCGTATCTCAGCCTTAGACCTAAACATTTTACCCCACGGAGCGTAATAGTACCTGCAGATGTATAGCCAATCAAAAAGGACATCCATCCCCACTAATTGCATTAAAAAACATTCTGCCATCCAATTAAACAATGGCCAATTAATATACATATAAGGCACATTAAAATTGTGTTTGGGTTGAAGAAAGTAGTGTCAAAAAAATGAAGAGAAAACAATTTTCACTAAGTTTTTCTATCGTTTTCCTCACCTTTTTGTGAAGTAATTAGTCTTCCTTAGTTTTAAGTATAAACTTAAACTAGATTTTATGTTCTTTTCTTTCCTTCCCTATTACTTCCATCAACCAAACACAAAATCTAATTCCCTTTTCCCTTTCATTTCCTTTTCCCAACTAATCTCCGCAAACCAAATGCACCCCAAAAACTTAGTTTTACTTAGTTTTTTAAGTATAAACTTAAACTAGATTTCTTTTCTTTCCTTACCTATAACTTCCGTCAACCATTCGAAAAGTTGCAAATCATCAATGTTGTGTAAATTATTAATAACTTGCAGGCTGATAATGATCAAAATAGTAAAGAGATAAACTATATTATTGTTATACCGGCGTATATCCGCCTTTGATCTCAACCTTTGTCGTCCAGAAGGCGAGTAATAGTACCTCGGAGAGTCAAAAATAACATCCCCATTCGTATAAAACTACGGTTTTTTCTTCGACTTTTCGCCATCGATTTGATCAACAACATCAAAAGCTACATACGTCGAAAGAGAAAAATAAAATAAAAGAGGGGGTTTGATCGATACTCACACATCTGCTAATTTTGGGCTCGTTATGTCTTTGAATATCAGACGCCGTACATTGGCGTGTCGATGATCGAAAGATTAGTCTCATCGTGTTCGATATCAGTCACGACTACACAGGACAGTTCGAGCTTCCATTCCCTTCCATTTTCGCAAAAGAAAGGCACCTCATTAATATTCTCTTGTATTTCTTCGTACTTATCCTTGCTGGTAATGATTCTCCACTTCGAGCATCTACGGCACTGAACGACGAACTCCATAGCTTTTCACTGGCTTTGCTGTAGAGCAGAAACGTAAAGTCTTTCAATTGCCTAATCTAATTATCTTATAGGAACAAAGAGAAATGGCTGACAAGTATGGTGATAAACACAAAAGAATTAACCATCACTGGGTTATAGACCTTAACAGTTAGCTAAGATGCCGAACTAAAACTAACTACCATCATCAAAACAGTCATATACTGTCATACACACTGCATAAAAGCATAGCAGATATGAAACGATGTGCTGATAAATTGGGGTGTAACATGTAAAATTAGGTTCGTTGTAGCTTCATTTACAATCCATTTATATCTTTGCATATTAAGAAACACGAATAATTCATTACGATGTGAAAGCATAATACAAATGCAATCAAGTCATCTATCTTCATTGTGAAAATAACACTATGACAGTGTTTAAGCTCCAATTCTCATAACCATATGTGTTATCTATATGATCATCTGTGCTCGCAAGGGCCAAATCTTGTAAAGCACATCATAGATCAGTCCAATTTCAGTGGGTATTTGATGAATTTCATACCTAAAATTAATCCAAATCAGTAATAATCTGAAAACTACAGAAGAAAAGATAAGGATTACCTAGATGAAGCTCTGTGCCAATACCCAATAACAAGCTCAAAACCCTAGTCGATCGATTTCAATTTCGTATCGTGATCATCTCGAAAACGACGAATTGATTTCACTTTTTGATTCCAAGGACGCCTGAAAGATTGGAGATACTGGATTGAAGCCTAATGAATCAAGTGGATCTTCAAGCAATGACGACGGTGCGGAGAAGATGATTCTCCACCGCCAAATAATAGAAAGGCCAGCGATTTGAAGTGAGATTGAGATGATTAATGCGTTTGAGGCACTTTAACAGTTCGCTCTCATGAATTATTACATTCTTTGATAATTTTTTCACATTCTTTGAAGAAAGAACATTGAGCACAGAGAGCATCGAAGATATGAATAAATAGCCTTTTGTTTAACGTTTTTCTAGGGAAGATGAGAGGCCCATTAGTCTAGCCTTGTTCTCCTCTGATTCCTTCCTCACCCTTCATTTATCACTAGTTGGAGTAGCCGCACGTTGTGCGGCTAGGACAAAATTTTAGCCCATGACAAGAAATGACACGATACTCTGGCAGTATAATATAAAACAACATCATAAAACATCAGTGGTAGTTGTATCTGTTAGAAACAAAATGATTTACAGTCTGATTGTAATTGTGATGACAAAAGCTGGCATATGTACATATCAAAAAATGGTTGAGCATTGTACAAAAGCAGCTGTGACTGTCTTATATACAGAAGTAGCAGCTGATCTCAACCTGGTAAGAGGTGGTCGTTCTAACCTATCCTTCTTTTGCTTGTTTTGATGTAGTATCGACATTGGATGTTGATGGTTCGAACTTCCTTTTCTTACTGGGGAAGGGAAGGATTTCTTTTTCCGATGTAGCTGCGATTTCTCTGCTGTTTCCACTCCGGGAAGTTGTGTTGTGAATGGTGTAGATGAGTCAGGAAGCCATGAAATGACTACGTAGCGAACCGTTCTTTGTCCTGCTTCGTTAAGCTGTATGATCGAAGGTGGAAAAGGGAGTGGACATTCTTGAATTTCTCATTTGCGGACGCAAGCTGGAATATTTGTCCCTATAAAAGTGAAAATAAGTGTTATGGAAATTGATATTTAAATAGATTTCAATAGAAAAAAGAAAGGCATACATTTTCTTCCGCCTCAATCATTTTTTCTGCGGTTGTTCCAAGGAAATGTTCGGCTTCTCTTTGCTCCATAGTCGCATTCATATTTCCGCTTCCGTCAGATAGCTGAACCTCGAAACGTAGCCTATACATACAAAAGGTTAGCAAACAATATTCTGCAGATTTAATTTTTATCGCATGGTTGACTGTTTGCAAGATTAAAGAAGTGAAGAAAGGATTTGCAAATAAAATCCTACGGTTGCAACCCATCCACAAATCGTTAAAGCAAAGGTTGGCAAGGAGCTAGCAAGCTCAACATTTGGTTGCAGAAAGACATTTGAGCAGCTAAACAACATAAAAAAATTTGAGTGGCCAAGTTATCAATTACTGTTATTTCCGATGATATTATGAGCAGGTTAAAAAGAAAAGGTTCACATGTCAAAAGCAAGCCCAAGGCTCAATGAACAAAAGAACATGTTAGTTAATAGATGGAAAAGTCTTATCAATATAGAGCATGATTACTGCAACTACTTACCATATTAGAGCTCAATCTCCTAAACTAAAAGCTCCAACCATTTGACAGCCCAATTTTCTAAACTAAAAGCCCCAAAACAGAAACAAACGTTTCGAAAGCATAATTCGCAGTTCGGCATAGATGGCTGTAAATCCTCTCGGCACAACACATCCACATATAACAACGTTACCAAATTAAAAAAAAAAAAGATAAATCCGCCATACCATCAGCTCTTTTTACGACAAATCTTCTCATAAAGAAAATAAAAATATAATGAAAACTTCAAGCTTAAATGGAAGTTTGTAGTAAAAAACACTTACATGGCTTTTGGGCTTGGAAAGTGTGATTGCAGTGAAGACATGGAAATTCAGTCTTGTATATTGCGCTGCAAGTTTTTTTACAGCCAGGGCATGCCATGGAATACAAGTTCTGGTTTGGCTTTATAACTTTTACTTGTGCTTTAATCCAGAACAACTTAGCCTGAAAATTAAAAAATATTAAAATAACTGTAGTATGATGTTATATAAAAGGGGACAAACATAGGAAAAAAGCAGATGTGTTACCGGTTCATGCAAACTGGTGATTTGACTTATTTTTCTAATCTGTGAGGCAAGTGGTCGTGTAACGGTCTGATTCTCTTTTTGTAGAGTTCGTTGGACACAACATCCTCCAGGTATGCATCCTCTTCTTGCAACCTAAAACATCATATGTAAACACGTACGGCAAACTTAGAATAGTGAAATTGGCAGTAAAGGTTAAACACTTGGCGAGCTTAATTGTTTGACATGTCTCTTAAGCTACAAGACTGGGTAACTGGTTTTCCGTCTGGTTACTAAAGTAGTATTATATTTATAGCATGATTGTCACGTAATTAGTTTGTTTCGTAATCTTAATACGACTCAATTTCAGTTGAGTTCGGTTAAAAGGAAAGCTACTCAATAAATGCACGAGGGGTCACGATTAACCAAAACTTTAACAATAAACATACGACATGAACAACAATGATAATTTAAGTAAAAATAGATGTACCATGTTCGTAAACGTTCAGTATCTGGCATGGGTGGTTCAAAGAGAATGACCGTACTACCTGTAGTTGCGAGCGATAATCCTACAGTGATAAAATCTCTAAGTTGACTGTAAGTATTACACATATCATATAGCCTATAAAGTATGAAGTAATCTTTATTGATAATTGGAACATCAATTGAAAGAAGCAAAGTATCAAATGCCAATGACGGTAATCATACCGTAAAATGTATTGACGGATAGTCGCATACATAATATTATTGGTTTTCTGTGGACACCTTCGGTCAGTCTAGGTGACTCAACTTGAAGGAAGTCTTCCCATAAAGTGAGGATAGTTGGCTTGCGCCTGTATAGAGAGAACACATAATGTATTAGAATTTGACGTCATTTAAACAAGTTAAAATTTGAAATGGGAACTCACTCTTCGTTGACGACGACAAACTCTTGCAGCGTCTTTCCAGTCTTCGTTGTTGAACGTTGGGGGAAAACATGGATTACTGCACATAGAACATCTGTAGTATATACGAAAAATACAGCTATTAATAATATTTGAAACATGTATTGTTTTAAATAGATACGCACGAAATGTATTTCTATAGTCGAAATTTCTGCTTTAATAGTAAATGGTGGTTGGTTTTCAGTTAATTATTACTTGAAATTACTACAGAAGATGATAATCACGTGTAGAAGGTAGGTATTGAAAATGATAATACATTCACTTACTGATACGATTGCTGCCATCGTCCGTAAATTCTGAGAATCTTGCAATGGAGTTAATTCATACAACTCTTCTAATGGCAGTTCGTTCTCCTTTGCAGTGGCATTGATAAATGAGTTCTTTGACAATGTCATCTGGTATTTTGTATCGACCAAAGCTCCAAAACTTTTGCTTGCCTCTCTAATTTTGCCACCTCCAATATAATACGTTCGGTGAAGCTGAAGTACTTTATCAAGTTGGTCAACATCTTGCTCGTAAACAGTACATTGTATCTTCGTGTTCTGTTGATAAATATAAAAAATTGTTAGCAGAAATTTCGGAAGAAATTAATATATAAGATAGTTTTCTTCTGACCTCTTTGTCAATGAAGACAAATTTTTGATGTCTACTTCCCCACTTTGATCGTATTGGTGTTTTCTCGATCACCAAGACTTTAACATACCAAGTACGCAACTCTGGAGACAAATTTCCAAGAACTGTACACATATTTTCCATGATCCTGAAAAAAAAAGGAAGAGATTTAAACTGTAAAAGGCCTTTTATGATAGAATAAGAATGATTTTCTATTTGTTTTTGAAAAAGTCAATACAATAAATAATTAAGTATGAAAAAATGCAATAATCGAAAGCTAGTTGAGTAATTGGAATGTAAATCGTCATCTAAAATTAATATGTAAAAAGTGTACCTATCTAGGTTAACGTTTGTGTACTGCTGGGAAAAATTAGTTAATGTCAGCGGTTTCTAAAACTTCTTGATAGACTATATTCTTGGTATGATTATGTTTTTGTTTTACAGGCGATATTGGTCGGATGAGCACTTTCAATTGATCGATTGTTTTTGCTCTTGACAGAGCCACATAAAGTTGACCGTGAGAGAAAACTGGTTCTTTTAAGTAAACACCAACAAAATCTAAAGTTTGGCCTTGTGCTTTATTAATCGTCATTGCAAAACATAGGCGGACAGGGAATTGTTTCCTTTTAAAAGGAATAGACGAGAAGTTGTTTTGTGGAGACTCTAAGGTTATACGTGGAATAAATACGGGTTTTCCAGTAAAAGTACCTATAGAAATTTCTGCGTAAATAATGTTACTGTTAAATCTTTGCACAGAAGGCGCGTGCCATTGCATAGTCCTTCAGTTGGATTGAGATTTCTTAGTAATATTATGGGTGCATTTTTTTTCAGGACTAATTTATGTGGCGGAAGGCCTTGGGGGGTCAATGAGTGAAATAATTCTTGTTGGTCTGGAATTGTATGCGTGCTAATACTTTCATCATAGCTCAAATATACGACTTCATGACCGGGAAATTTAGCAATCAAAATGTCATTAATCTCGTCAACAAATTCGTTTCTTGTAGTTAAAATGGCTCTATTGACAAAGGAGAAACTGTCAAATTCAACATTATATTGGGAAATACTGCATCTATTAATTTATTCAATGACGTCTCGTCGTTTTCAAATACAATGTTTGCTTTCGATGGTATTTCGATCTCACCATCAATGTCTGTTTCCTCAGTCCCGTTTCCAACTTTTAATAGGTAAGATGAGAAATCTGGGTCAAGTAAAGCACGCATATTTTGTTTAAGTTTTAATTTTTCAAACGATTTCCATAAAGGCGACATAACTATGGAAGCGTCTATTATATCATCTTTTGTACCTTTTACGACAACCGGTAACGTTTGACGGAAGTCACCACCGAACACGACAATTTTACCTCCGAACATAAGATTACAATTCATTATATCTCTTAACATTTCGTCAAACTTTTCAATGGTGCTTCGTTTTGCCATTGTTGCTTCATCCCAAACAATTAATTTTGCTGCTTTCAACAAGTAAGCTAGTGTACTTTGTTTACTTATATTACAAGTTTTCGTATCATTTTCATCCACTGGAATTTTGAACCTTGAATGTGAAGTGCGTCCGCCAGGAAGCAAACATGCAGCAACTCCAGAAGTAGCTGTAGCTAGAGCGATTTCGTCGTTTGATCTTATTGTAGCAAGAATAGCTTTATATAAGAAAGTTTTCCCAGTACCTCCAGGTCCATCAATGAAAAATATTGCAGGTAAATTATTATTTACATGGTGTAATATCCTATTGTAAGCATATCTTTGTTCTTTATTCAATCGATCAACTGATAAAATATCGTCATTGTTTGTCACTATATTTCGCTCAGTTTGTAACTCTTTGGTAAATTATCCGAAGAAGTTGCTGTTATATTTTCGCATATGAAAGTAAAGTCTTCGAGTTTTTTGCCCATTGAATAAAGATGGTAAGCAATAGCTTCTAATACTTTGTTTTTAACTAAATTACCATTTATGGTTTTGTCTTTACTGAAATCTTCAGAAAGATAATCCTGAAATTTCAGCCATAGTTCGTTAGGATTTTTTGGACAACAATAAACAAGAACTGTGGCAAATAATTGTCGCAATGATGCGGGCATTAAATAGGCTGCAGCTTCACGGAGACATATCTCGCTTGTGTTATCGTCTTCCATAAGGCCCATCATTTGTGCTGTTTCTCTAAATGTTTTGAAAGTATGCCCATTAATTGTTCGTAGATGTTCGAACGAAGTTGGTCGTCTGACGTGTAGTAATAATAATCTTAGGTAAAACCTTTCACCTTCGGTTGGATGACAAGTTACTATAACGCCCAATTACATTTCGTTGTTTACGTTGTTTTCCATTCTTTTACATTCTTATGCCAAGTAAAAAACTCTGGAAATTCAATATATAAGCAGTTTTTTTTCCTGGCTAAGTCATCATGTTTATTCATGTAGAAGAATTGTGTTAGCATAGTTTTTTTTGCAGTAGAATTGTTGATAATATCATTTAGTAGTTCACCACTTGAAAAAGTAACTGATTGTTCATCTTCTAAGTGAATAGGTAAAGATATGACGGGAGGTTGCATATTATTAAGGTCAAATTTGAAAATTCGCCACAACGCCTCAGGTGCTGAAATCCACCGTGCTTGTTGAAAAGTTTTTATCTCATCGTGTAATGGTTCATTTTGACTGGCTATTAATGTGTACAAAATTTTATCATGCCCTTTGTAGATGTATTTGTATATATATTTGATGGCGTCAATGGTGGAGCATATTTCGACATTTATGTGGCAATTAAATTTGGCTAGTAAGTATGGATTATATGGTATTACCCAACGATTATCAAGTTGTGCATTTCTGACGTTAACAGAGTGACCGTTGTTTCTACGGCGATATGTTGGATAGGAGTTATTCATGCACTTTGTAGTTTCCGAGAAATCTTTCGGATATCTAAATTTACAACCTGAATTCTTTTTCATGCAAGGACATGTAGGATCAAGAATGCCACAAGGTCCATGTATCATGTGTTTTTTTACAAGCTGGAAAAGGTAAGGATCCGTGAATGAGTTGGGTAATTCGGCACAGACAATTTTATCAAACGCTTCAGATGCATACATTTTAGATGTTCGATTCAAAATAAGCAAAAATGAGCATGCGGTAAACCTCTCTTTTGGAATTCGACAACATAGGTATATGCAATAACGTCACCAAAAATTCTACGTTGAAATAATTCTTCTTTCAAAACTTCAAGTTTCGAACGAAATACTCGAACTACTACGTCTGCTCTATTTTGTATCTCGTCAGAATGTAAGCACAATTCTTTAATTTCAGACCAATTTGGATTTGTTGTTATAGTTAGGAAAATATCTGGTTTTCCATAACGTTGAACTAAAGCCATAGCATCCATGTATCGTTTACGCATATCTCTAGGGCCTCCAATGAACGATGCAGGCAATATTATTCTTGTGCCAACATCAGCACCACTTCTTAAACCTTGTGATATACTATCTAACAGACCTTTATAAGCTTCTTTTCGTAAACGAGTTTGCATTTCTTTACTTCTGAAGAAGTCTAATCTTGACGTTTCTATTTTAATATACATATCTATAACATATTGTTGTAGTAGTCTGCCGACATTCAAAATAAATGAGTGGTCATTTTCTCTTATTTGTAACATATAGCAATAATACTCACAACATGACACAGTGGTCCTTGCAGCAATTTTTTCCGTAGCACCTAAATGACAGAAATAGTTATTTCGAATTTTTTATTGAAGAAAATAATTATTGCAGTACAAAACCATTAAATAAAATTACCTTGTTTTTCAACGAGTAATAACTCATGTGCGTTGTTCAATTTTCTAATATTGTAACTGCAGTCACTATCTCGTTGAACTCGCATATAATTATTTTCACTATCAGGGTCAACCCGAGTAACTTTTCTATGCCATCCAGGGTCGCCGTTGGGGAAAATGAGTGGATACTGAAGAGGATCATAACAACCAAAATAGTGCTGAATAATTGGGGTTTACTATCCTTTGGATAAACTTGAATGTGTGCTGTCGTATTTTCGTTACATTTATTAGACTGTAACCATATTCCAGCAACTTGCGACGTAGTAGGTTTGTTAAAAACACGTTCGTCGACAATAGGATCGACCTCTAATGAGATTTTGTAGTCAGTCAAATTGTCAATGTCGGCAAGGTTTCTGAAAAACTTAGCGTAGGGATTAGATTCCATAATTTTGAGCAATTTTGTAATAACACTTTCGTTAAAGTGTGGATGGATAGACATTCGATTAGAAATTTCATGTTCGGTATCAAAAAAATATAGTTGAAGGTTTTTCGGCTGTTCTCCAGTAGGTGGGAGTAATTGATCCATAAAATGGTACAGTTGACCTTGAACTCGAAATGTATAAATACCACTATTTCTTTTGGCTAAAGATTTGTCGTAATGTACTCCTAATGATGTGAAAGCAAACATATTATTATAGCTACGAACATATTGCCGGAAATGTTTAGCGTCTTCGTCATCACCCATATACAAATCTAACAATTCGGGTGGCATTATTGTACCGGGAAGTTTTATTTTCCCCAATGAACAACAAAATGTAGGTGGTTCTAAATATATCCGTGTTGCATTGCAAAACTCACAATTAGATACGTTTGGTAACAAGTCAGGGGTAGTGACTACGCAAGATAAACTATCAATGGTACTATCCACATTACTGGTTATTTTCTTCTGTTTTCTGACACGTTCATTTTTCATTTCTCTACGTTCCTGCAAAGAACTATATTTTCTCCTTCTAGTTGTCGACATTTTTTCGTCTACTAATTTTGTTGAGATGTTGATCAACCGATAGGAAGCGAAAATTGCACAGAGCAGACTACATCTCTACACTACGTGTTTGCCATGTAAATCATAAAAATAAAAGCAGCAAGTAAATCGAGTATTATTTAGTAGAGCAAAACAAAAAGAAACTTACGTACGATTGATGTCAAAGACCACGTTGGATAAGCCCTATCAAAGTGGAGCAGTATGCAAGTACTTCCACCTGAAAAAACAGTAATTATAAAATTCAAATCATAATGCTGAAGAAAAGAAATCCTCCTGCAACTATGAGTCGACGTCGACCGAAAATGGAAATTACTCTACAAATGGAAAAGAACCCATCTTTATTTAACAGTGTTGATCGATCATTTTCTATTGTGTCACGTGTTTCACTCTTACACAGACAGATCTCTCCTATTGTATTGTGTACTGACCATATTACCCCTCTCAATTCTCAAACATTTTTATTTCTAAGCAATAAAAAAGCGTGGGGATTCAAATGGGCCTTGAAGGCGGCTTCCAGGCCCACATTCACTAAACAAATAATAATTAATACAAAATATCTAACAGGCTTAACTTAATCACTCTTAATGACACTCATATCTGTTTTCTTCTTATAACTCTTAATAACACGGCGGATGTTGGTATGCAGAAATAAGGTTAGATTAAAAAATATAAATAACTCAAAGAACACGTCAGTATGCTATCTTATCTTATTCTTAGAGTTATATATGTAATTTACAATGTTTAATTGATGAAATCATAGTTTAAAGTCTATATGTGTGTTACTTTAAGAATATAAAGGAAAAAAATTGATTTGTGAGGACGTATTTCATAAATGAAAAGTTGAAGTGTAAAATGGTAATTATACTAATAATTTATTTTAAAAAAGAACCAAATATGAGGTAAAATTCACGGGGAATTATCCAAGCAGTTTCAAGGTAATAATCAAATATAAAATACGAACTATTCTTATTATTGCCTTGCTTTTTTAATCAAATGAGACCTGTGTCATTTAACAAACAGCAGAACAAAGGGAAAATCGTACAGAAGAGAGACGACTTCAATGCAGCGAATACCATCTATTTTGATATGTTCATCAAATGCATCAAATATTGTGGAGGATCACAGTTCTACAAAGCTGTAATTCAGATGAAGATATTTCTATAACAAGCCAGGTACGAAGCACCTAAGGAGGTCTAATTGTAGTAGCAGAAGTGAGTAGTCGTGAAGATAGAAAATAGAAGTAAACTAAAACATCTATTACAAATCAGAAAAGACAAAAGGAAAACAGAGGAAAACAAAAGGAAAAACCGACGGAGGAAAACGAACCAAGTCTTGGATCCACTACAGTAATACAACTCATAAATCGACCCTCTAAAGACGAAGATATTAGCAGCAAACCCATACGGAAATCATAGAAATAAATACCTGAGTTAAGTGTGTCGAAAGAGGTTGAGCTATGGTCCTTGATATAATTCTTCTATCTTAAATAATGGAGAAGAAAAAGAAGATAAGAACACCGCTCTGATATACCAATGAAGTACCGCCGCATTGGAACATTAAAAGGTGGATCAACACCGTCTTTGCCAGCAAACCAACATGAAAAAAATTCCAGTTGGCTGTAGTTAAGTGGGTGAAGAGGAAAAGTTTATGCTCGTTGATCTGTTTCCTCTTTTCTTAAACAATGAGGAAGGGCAAGATAAGAACAACCGTTTGATTGGCCAATAAAATACCTCGACACTGTAATTAGAAAGCTGGTCATTTATTTATTTAATTTGTTAATGGAAATTAATATATGACCTGAAACCGGTAAGAAACTGGCTATAAACAGGTCAACTCATCCTTTTATATATAGAAA